>ML421887.1:80299-122337 GCA_005239525.1 Nicotiana knightiana | reverse complement strand
TTAGAATGCAATACGAGTGGTGAATTGATCACAACCCTGGAATATTTGTCTCTACTAAATACAAAACAATACTTTCGTACTTGATAATTATTTATTCCATAGATTCGTAGTAAGATTCGTAGTATAAATTAGTTACATTCCTGGATTTTATTTTGGCTTGATTAAATAATAATTAGAGTGATTCAGCAAGTAGTTTACGCAAGTCCCTGTGGGTTCGACATTCGATTTAACATTATATTACTTGCTACGACCACGTATACTTGCGTGTGCGTTTGGGACCAACAGTAGCATATGGATGTTGCCTCGTTAAAAACCTTGCCGTTAAAACCCTTTTGGGATAAAATCCGATCGAAGGAACAGAGTGCAACACATGCTTTAAAACCCAAGGTCTTCGAGTCAAAGGATGTTTCGGTGTCTTCCATCAGACACCTGTAAAAAATTAGTGTGAAGCACAAAAAATGAAAAGGGAGAAGGTTATACCTTAGCAATAATAGCGTTTGAGCATTGATATGTTCCAATTTCTTTGAAGTTGCTCGCCTTCTATGGTGCCGAGTTTGCAGGACCCTTTGCCGATTATTTCGAGGACGCAGTACGGTCCTTCCCAGCTCAGGCCTAGCTTCCCTTCATTTGGGTTTCTAGTGTTTAGGGTGACCTTCCTTAGGACTAAGTCCCCGACCCCGAAATGTTGGAGGTTTGTTCTCCTGTTATAATATCTTTTGATCCTTTATTTTTGGGCAGTCATTCGGACCAGTGAAGCCTCTCGCTTTTCATCTAACCGTTCGAGGGTTGTAGTCATGGCCTCATTGTTTGATTCCTCGGTGGCGTGTCAGAATCTGGCGCTTAGCTCTCCGACCTCGACCGGTATCAAAGCCTCGAACCCATATACCAAAGAGAACGACGTCTCTCCTATGCTCGACTTTGAAGTTGTTCGGTATGCCAGAGCACCTCGGGCAATATTTCTCTCCATTTTCCTTTTGCAATTTCTAATTTCTTTTTCAAGTTTTGAATGATGGTTTTGTTTGTGGATTCGGCCTGACATTTGCACATGAGTGGTAGGGCGTTGATAGGATCCTTTTGATTTTATGAGCCTCGAGGAATTTCATTACTTTGCTTCCGATGAACTGCTTCCCGTTATCATATGTTATCTCGGAGGGGATCCCAAATCGACACATGGTATGATCCTAGATAAAGTCGATGACTTCTTTTTCTCTTATCTTCTCGAAGGCCTGCGCTTCCACCCATTTTGAGAACTAGTCAGTCATAAATAGAATAAATCTAGCTTTACCTGGTGCCGTTGGTATGGGACCGACGATGTCCATTCCCCATTTCATGAACGACCATGGCGATAATATTGAATGTAGTTGTTCATCAGGTTGGTGAATCATTGGTGCAAATCTCTAGCACTTGTCGCATTTTTGGACGAATTCTTTGTTGTCCTTCTCCATGCTGTCCCAATAGTAACCTGCTCTGATCACCTTTCGAATTAAGGAATCAACACCGGAGTGATTTCCGCAGGTGCCCTCATGGATTTCTCGGAGCACGTAATCAGTGTCCCCCGGTCCCTAGCATACTGCCAAGGGCCCATCGAAGGTCCTTCTGTATAGAGTTCCATTTTCATCGAGTGAAAATCAGGCTGCTTTGGTTCGTAGGGCCTCGACTCCTTTGGGTCCGTGGGTAGCTTTCCACTTCCCAAATAATCGATGTACTTATTTCTCCGATCCCATGTCAGATTAGTGGAGTTGTCTCGGCATGGCCTTCTTTGATCACCGACTTGGATAGCTATATAACAGCCTCGGGGAGTATGTCATCTTCTTCGACGGATGATCCCGGGTTTGCGAGTGCGTCAGCCTCGTGTTTTTCTCTCGAGGTATGTGGACCAGAGTTCATTCTTTGAAGCGATGCAATGTGACTTGAATTTTATCTAAGTATCTCTGCATCCTGTCTTCTCGAACCTCGAAGCTCCCATTTACCTGGTTTACTACCAGAAGGGAATCACAATTTGCTTCGATAACTTCTGCTCCCAGGCCCTTGGCCAACTCGAGACCTGCAATCATAGCCTCATACTCGGCTTCGTTGTTATCCAACTTTGCAGTTTTTATAGATTGTCTAATCATACCGCCTGTAGGTGGTTTCAGAACTGCGCCGAGCCCGGACCCTTTCACGTTTGAGGCACACTGTTGGTGAATAGGGTCCATACCCCTGACGATGTGCCCGTTTTTAGTAAGATTTCTTTATCTACCTCGGGCATAAGGGAGGGCGTAAAGTCGGCCACGAAGTCTGCCAAAATTTGGGACCTGATAGTTGTTCGGGGTTGATATTCGATATCATACCCCCCGAATTCAATGGCCTATTTGGCCAATCGGCCCGATAACTCGGGTTTATGCAATATGCTTCGAAGAGTATACGTTGTTAAAACACAAATGCGATGACATTGAAAATAAGGCTTTGATTTTCGAGATGAACTTATTAATGCAAGAGCTCATTTTTATAAGTGCGGATACCTGGTTACGGCATCTCCTAGGGTCCGATTTACATAGTAGACGGGGAATTGCGTACCTTGTTCTTCCCGAACCAGCACACCCCTTACCGCTACCTCAGATACGACCAGATATAAGTACACCATTTCATCCTCTTTTGGGGTGTGGAGTAAAGGTGGGCTTGATAGATATCTCTTCAGTTCCTCTAAGGCATGTTGGCATTCCGGAGTCCACTCGAATCTATTTTTCTTTTTGAGCAAGGAGAAGAAATGATGACTCCTATCAAATGACCTCGAGATGAACCGGCCCAAGGTCGCTATCCGTCAGGTCAGCCGCTATAAGGCCTTCACATTGTTTACCATCGTGATTTCTTCGATGGCCTTGATTTTATCGAGGTTGATCTCGATCCCCCTGTTTGACACCGTGAAGCCTAAGAATTTTCCTGAGCCTACTCCGAAGGCACATTTCTCGGGATTGAGCTTCATGTTTTAGCTTCTGAAGATGTCGAATGTTTCCTGCAAATGAATCAGATGGTCCTCTGCGCGTAAGGGCTTAACTAGAATATCATCAGTGTATACTTCCATGGATTTTCCTATTTGATGTTCGAACATCTTATTAACTAGGCGTTTATACGTGGCTCCTGTGTTTTTTAGCCCGAAGGGCATCACATTATAGCAGTATGTACCATACTTCGTGATGAACGAAGTCTTTTCCCTATCCTCGGGATTCATTTGAATTTGATTGTACCTGGAGTAGGCGTGGAGAAAAGTGAGGATCTCGTGGCCAGCCGTGGCATCAATTAAGCGATCAATGTTGGGCAACGGGAATGAATCTTTAGTGCATGCTTTATTTAAGTCTTTGTAATCTACGCACATTCTTAATTTATTCCCCTTTTTGGGAACTACCACTACATTGGCCAACCATTCGGGATATTTTACTTCCCTAATGGACCCCATCTTGAGGAGTTTTGTTACCTCGTCCTTGATGAATGCATGTTTTACTTCGGACTGAGGTCTTATTTTTTGCTTTATCAATTTGAATCTGGGGTCGATGGGTGGTTATTTCCGGCGGGATACCTGTCATGTCTAAATGGGACCAAGAAAAGCAATCGATATTGTTAATAATGAATTAAATGAGTTTTTTCCTGAGTTCGAGGGTTAGTCCCGTTCCCTGGTATACCTTTCGGTCTGGGAGATGTTCGATCAAAACAGTCTGCTCTAACTTTTCAATCGTTGATTTTATTGCATCCGATTCTTCAGGGGCAACGAAGGTTTGAGGAGTGAGGAAGTCTTCTTCATCATCCTCGGGGGCCTGTTTGTCCTTTAGCTCATCCGAAGTGGAGGGTATGGATGTTGGTGCCACGTCGTGCACAACGAACATCTCCCTTGCCAAATGCTGCTCTCCATATACTGTTTTTACACCGTCTTTTGTTGGGAAATTCATCATCTGGTGAAGAGTTGATGGTACTTCCCTCATGTTGTGTATCCACGGACTTCCAAGCAAGGCATTACATCTCATGTTGCCTTCGATGACATGAAACTTGGTGTTTTGAACTGTACCGGATACATTGACCGGGAGGATGATTTTCCCCTTCGTTGTCTCGCGCGCCATGTTGAATCCATTGAGGATTCGAGAGGCAGATACAATTTGATCGAGGAGTCCGAGCTGCTCCACCACCTTCGACCTAATTATGTTGGCCGAGCTACCTGGATCCATGAGCACACGTTTAATTTGAATGTTATTCAAGAGAAAGGGAATTACCAGTGCATCATTATGTGGTTGAGACAAGGTCTCGAAGTCTTCTTTACTGAATGCAAGAATGTCCCCGGGCATATAGCTCCGAGTTTGCTTTCCTGTTGCGGCAGATACTTTTGTCCGTTTGATCACGGATCCTTGAGGGACGTCGGTTACTATAATGATCATGTGAATGATGTGTTGAGGTTCTTTTGGTTCGTTCCTCCTGTTCGCCTCTCTTTCCCGAGAGTGGCTCTTGGCTCGATTGCTGAGGAATTCTCGAAGATGCCCTTCGCTGATTAGCCTAGTCACCTCCTCTCGAAGCTCCATACAATCCTCGGTCCTGTGACCATGGATGCCATGATATCCGCACATTAAACTGGGGTCTCTTCAGGAAGGATCTGACTACGCGGGTTTCAGCCACCTGGTATCTCGAATCTTGTCCATGGATAATACGATATTCGAGACATCGACGTTGTAGTTGTATTATGATAATTGGGGTGCCTCCATCGGCCTCGAAGGTCTGTCAAACCTGGTTTTGCTCATAAGTCCCCAGGTATTGCGACTCGGGGCGTTTCTTCGATCTTCGATGTATGGTTGGTACCTTTCCTTTCTTGGACTCGGTTCTCTCTCTGGAAACCTTGATTCCTTCGCTAAGAGCTTGCTAGGGTATACTGAGCCCGATGGGGCTCCTAATTGGTCGTCCTCGACCCTGATCTTTGACTGATACCTATTGCGCACATCCGCCCAATTTACGGCGGGATATTCAACCAAGTTCTGCTTTAGCTGCTTCGAAGCTATCGAGCTCCGTTCCTTCAAGCCCTGAGTGAAGGCCTGCACTGCCTAGTCATTGGAGACTGGTGGTAATTCCATTGGCTCAATTTGAAAGCGAGATACAAATTTCCTTAGCATCTCATTTTCTCTCTGTTTGATTTTGAAGACGTCGGACTTCCTTGTAGCGACTTTGATGGCGCTGGCATGCGCCTTTATAAAAGAGTCTGCCAACATGGAAAATAAATCTATTGAATTTGGGGGTAGGTTATGATACCACATCATGGCCCAATTTGATAGCGTTTCTCCTGATTTTTTCAACAGGACATACTCAATCTCGTCATCTTCTAAATCGTTCCCTTTCACACCACAAGTATAGGCGGTAATATGCTCATTGGGGTCCGAGGTCCCGTTATACTTCGGGAGATCAGGCATTCTGAACTTCTTCGGGATGGGCTTCGGAGCCGCTATTGATGGGAATGGATTTGTCACGAACTTCTTTGAATCTACACACTTCAAAATCGGGGGCGCGCCCGGGATCTGATCGACCCTCGAGTTATAGGTCTCCACCTTTTTGTCGTTAGCTTCTATCTTATTTTTGCCTGATTGAATTCTCTTTGTGCGATCTTCGAGCATCTTCATGATAACGGGGTCGACTGCTGATCCCTTGTTGCTCGACCTTTACGGTGCCTGCTCAACTCGAGAAGCCGTTTCTGGCGGTGCTGTGCTTTGGGTTTTTTTATGGCTTTGTAGCTGAGCAATAGCCACTTGTTTTGCCTGTAACATTTCAAAAATGACATGAAGGATAACTTCTCTTTCCTCCCGAGCTGGAGTTTTCTGTGTTTCATGTTGGTTTTCCCGGCGTACACTTCCGTCGGTATGAGAACTTATATCGACATGTTGGGCATTGCGTGAGCCCACATTCACGGGGATTGGTGCTGGTGCCACCCCAGGGTTTTGCAGTGGTACACCGGTGCCTGAAACAACTACACCATTTTCTCCTTGATCTTCAGGACCGTTGTTTTCGTGTGTATTCAATGAGTTAGACATTTTTTGACCTGAAATCAAAGATTCTTGGACAAGAAAAAGTGTGAAGAATAACTTGTGTTTTTAGAAAACCAGTGCTAAAACAATCACTATTATTTTTAGTTCCACGGTGGGCGCCAAACTGTTTATCTTGAAAATGGTAAAGAAAATTATATTTGATTTTGTGGTTCTAAAAATATGTGATTTATTTTTATACTAGTTGTTAGACAATAGATGCTAAGTGTGAGCTATGGGAATAAGGTAAGAGTAAAGAAAAGTAGTGATATGCAAACCAAGCTGTTACAAAACAAGGTCTCGAGCTAGCAGAAGCAGGGCCTCGAGGTCGAACTATACAGCCTAGCAGAGGACGGTCGATGGAGGAATAACAATATAGAGGGCCTCGAGGATAACTCTTTGTGATTAATAATGAACAATAAATGAAGAGCAATTAACGAACACGATAAATGAAAGGCAATAAATCAGTGGAACAAGTGTTGAGTATGTTAAGAAGGCAGAGAATGTTCTTGTTGTATTCAATATTCATGTACCCCAAAAAATTATAAAGGGTCCCCTTTATATAGGAGGGGGAATGCCAACATAGTACATGCATAATTATTACAAATAAATACTGCTGGTACAACTGTATAATGGTCCGGTACGGACTTGTACTATTTTGCAGGTGTTGTCACCTTTAACCACGTGCTCTTGGGAGCTTCCCGCCTTTCCATGACGATCTTCGATCTTTATTCTGTCTTGAGGAATATCGATCCTCGATATACTTCCTCGAGGAATGCACCTCGAGGTTGATCTTCGGATTTTTGCTCCGATACAATCGTGGCCAGGCTCGGAATACCGTAGAAGCCTCAAAATCGGTTCTCCCCGATTTTGACCGTATACAATGTTGAACAATACTCTAGCTTTCATGTTTGGTATGATTTTGTATTTTTCAGACTTCCTCTAGTCAACCTGTCTGGTGTAACTCTAATATTTACTTTTCTCTTTGGTTACTTATTCTTTGTATTTGTAGTTTAAGTTGTGTTACTGCAACGGAATATGTGTTTTATGCCATTAGAATTTGATAAAATCAATATTATGCTATTTAGATTTGGTAAAAAATTTCCATACTTGGTTGGTTTATCTTATGTGCCTCTGTATTAAATTTCATCTTTTTTCAGTTTTTATAGCACGTTTTGGCAAAGTATGATTCCAAGATAGGGGACTGCAGTGAAAGTTTTACGCTTCGTCTTTTCCCGTTCCATTTGAATTTTACAGTGTATATCTTGAAAGTGTGATTAGGTTTCGGCAGTCCAAGCATATTGATTCAGGTGAAACTTTTATATATCTTCTTCTTCCTTCTCATTTGGCTTTCACACTGTTTTCTTGATAGAGTGTGATTTGTAAGAGACCGACTGAAATAAGAAAAGCTGAGATAATCACCTTAATTCTCTCTTCTTATAGGATTCATAGAGTGGAGTTTCCCTTTTAAGGTTGGATTCTACAGATTTAATCGGCGGAAAGAAGCACTGGCTAATACTTTAATGGAGATGGGGCCTACAGGGCAATCAGATAGCAGATTCCCCTTTACTGTCTTCAATGTCTTGACTTTAGGAATGATTGACTGTAAGAGAAGGATAAAGACTTTCCTAAGAAGGTCTTATTTATTCTTAAAAGTCTTTATTGTTTTTTTACCGTCTTGCTTAAAAAAGATACATCTCCGTCCAGACAAGATCCTTAGATGATCTTTCTGTACCGTATGTTCTGTCTTGAAGAACGTATATGATTGTTTAAAATATTGAAAGCACAACCAGTTAAGAATTATCTTCCTCTTACCTTTTCCTTCTTTAAGGCAATAATTCAAGTAGTGTGTAATTATAGAGAAGTTGGATGAAGAAAGAAAAATAAAAGAAAGAGACGAAGTGGCGGAGAGGGGAGAGGGAGTGGGTGAAAAAGAATCCAAGCCTGATTTCAAAGATAATAGGTCAGATACTTAAGAGTGGAAAAATGGTTGTTTTCTTATGATCTTAAGAAGCAGTATAGAAGCTTTGGTAGAAATATAGAAAAATACGTTTTCAGTCTATTTCTCAAAATCTTTCATCATCATCAAATAATCAACTGTTTTTATCTATTTATATCTTTTGGATTTCTTCTGGACCTGATTTTTGTTCTGATATTTGTTTGTTTCCTCACTTTGTTTAAGGTGTTTTGAGTTTATGTTGGCAGTAGTAGGGACATTGTTAATATGTCTACATTTAGTCATTTGTTTAATGGCATGGAAGCTTTCTCCCTAATCATATATCTCATAGGTTTTATGTTAGTTTACTTGAACATTGTCAGTCTCAAAAATTTACTATAGGCTGTGATGGCGTCTAACATTGCCGTTAAGCAAGCCAACACTTAGTCATTTATTTTATTATTTTTAAGATTATGAATCTTATTTAGATAGAGAGATTGATAAGTGGGGATTTTGACTACTTATTAGCGCTTTCTAGCTTTCGCTCCAAAAGCGCTTATTTGTGTTCCCGAAAATCGATGAAATGTGATTAATTACAGGAATATTGGAAGATGAGCCCCCGAGATGAAACCCAACTCAAGAAGGTAATCCGAACTCAGGACAAAAAAAAGGGCACAAAAGCTCAGAAGTGCAGAGCGCAGAATATCATCTGCAGCCGCAGGTTGTGAAGAAATTTTCATCAGAGAATGGTGCAAAGTGCTGTCCGCACATGAATTGTGCGGCCGTAGAAGCTAGGTCAAAGCAAAAGTTCAGAGAACCTGCATTTCAAGTTTACCAAAAGTACGGACCGCACAATTATTGTACGACCGCAAAAGAAGAGCTATGCAGTCGCAGAAAAAGCCGCTGTTACAATTGTGCGGACCGCAGAACAACAAGGTGCGGCCGCACTTACAATTTTGCGGACCGTAGAAAGAGTGTTGTGCGGCCGTAATTCAAAATTATGCGGTCGCCAGATTTCCAATCTTGCCAAGCTGAAGAAAAGTTCGGACTGCACATGGAATTGTGCGGAGGCAGAACCTCCGAAAGGACATTTTTCGGAATTTCTAGCCTGTATAAATAGAAGAGTTTCACTTTTTTAGGTCAACTTCTAACCTCAGCTGCTACAATAGACAATTTCTTTACTCTTTTCAGTAGTTTTTTTCTATTTTGAACTATTTGAACATAGATTTTATTATTTTATTTAGCAATGAGTTTAATTATCATTTCTTCTCCTATTACTTCTATTTTAAGCATGAGTAGCTAAATTTTCACTAGGGTTGTGACACAACCCTAGAGTATAAACTTAATAGGTGTTTGATTTATTGCTTGTTTATGGTTGGGTGTTTATTATTTAGCCTTGTTCTTACTTTTATTTGTGAAATTAATGGTTGCAAACATTAGTTCATGCCTATTTGACTTGGTCTCTACTTGAGAAAGAGAGACTTAGTTTAGAAAAACTTGGCTAACAAGAAATTGGGTCAATCGAGAGATTGATAAGCCCAATTTAAGGGTTGAACATAGAGATAGTAAAACCTGACTTGAGCTTTTTATCAACCGTTTTGTTCAATGCCCATTTGGACTTGAGAAAGACAAATTGGGCAAAATCACTCTCTGACCAAGAGGTATTAAGTGGGTACTTGAGTGTTGAAAGCTATAATACACCCCGACTAATAAAATAAGTTTTAAAGGTTACAACCCATTACGCAAACACCCTGGCGAAGGTCATAGCCGCCTTTTACTATATTTGAAAAACAACAAAAACAATTTCCTAGTTTCATTCTTTAAATTTCAATCATAGTTTAGTTTAGATTTTTAAACAAACCAAATATTGCGAAAGTGCACATTTAGATATACAAACTCACACGCTAAGATATACATTACTAACTCCCATACATATAGCTCCTAGTGGAATTCGACCCCGACTCTTGTTGGGCATTACTATTACATCGACCATTTTCCTCGATTAGAGGAATGAAATTGGACGAGATCAATTTTTGGCGCCATTACCGGGGAGCTAAAAATGGTGTTAGCTATATATTTAGGTGTGTTTTTGGAATATTTCTTTTCCTTCATTGTTACTAACGTGTGAGTATTGTAGGTGCAATCATGGCAAACAACGAGTTCAGAAACATAGCCGTGGGGGATGTGGACATTGAGGATGATCAGATGGATGAGGTCCCTCTTGAACCTCAAGCCAATAGACGAGGCCGATTGCCTCAAGACAATGTACCCGTTCCGCCCTACCTCCACCACGATCGGCTCCACACCGGGTGTTGCCGAATGAAGGGTATGCAAGTGCTATAGTCCCACCCAGTATTAGGGCGGGAAACATTCAAATAACCAACATAATGCTCACTTTGCTCGAGAAACGAGGGTTCTTCATAGGTGCACCGGGTCCAAATGCATATAAACACTTGAGGGGTTCGTTGATACATGTTGGGGAAGCAAACAAACAAATGTCTCCGAGGATGCTTTGAGGATAAGGCTTTTCCCTTCTCTCTATGGGGGAAAGCTTTAGATTGGTTGGAACGTTTTCCAGATCATTCCATTCGTACTTGGGATGAACTAGTGGAGAAATTTATTTCAAAATACTTCTCTCCCGGGCACATGACTATTCTTCAGGATGAAATTCTAGCATTTAAGTAAGAGACCAATGAACCACTACACGAGATATGGGAAAGGTATAACAATGGTGAAAGAGTGACCCAACAATGATATGACGGAGAACACGATTCAACAAAGTTTCTATCAGGGGATCAATACTACCAACCAATGTGTAGTGAATCAACTTTCCGGTGGGGACTTCATGACTACGACTTATGCGGAGGCGTGTGATATTTTGAATGAGATGGCGGATACTTCATCGTCGTGGCAATATAGAGCTAATATTCCACAAGGTGATCTAAATGTGATTCTTCTTCACAAAGAGTTGCATGACCATGGACAAGCCATAGCCAAGTTGACAACCACCATGAACCAATTGGCAAAGGCTCAACTTCAACAAGTGTAAATCCCGAGGCAAGTCAATGCTATGGAGGGCATCAATATGATGTTGAACAAGCAAATAACAAGAAGTCCACAAGTGCAACGAAGAGTGGACAATTTTGTTCAAGATGATAGTGGATTTGATCAAGGCGATTTTTACAATGACCAAGAAGAAGAGATCCAATATGTGAACAATTTTCAAGGGCAAAGAAACAACTTCTAAGGCCCTTGTCAACAACAATGGAGACCTTCAAATAATCAAGGCAATTGGAATTCTAACAACCAAGGTAATTGGAATAGTGGAAACAATCATGGCAATTGGAATAACAACAATCAAGGCAATTGGAGTGAAAGTAATAACCAAGGGAATTGGAATAACAATAATAATAAAGGCAATTGGGGAGGAAACAACCAAGGCGGGTGGAACAACAATCAAGAAAATCGGGGGTCGGGTTTCCAAAGGCCCTCGATGTATCAACAACCGAGCAACCCACCTCCTTATCCTTCCCATGGCCCTAGTTCTTCTAACAATGAAATGGGTCGTATTGGAAACATGTTCAAGCAAATGATGGAGAAGAATACCGATTCCAATGCCCAACTTGCTTCACACAACACATCAATCCGAAACTTAGAAGTGCAAATGGGTGAAATCTCTCAAACTTTAAATTCTCATCCTAAGGGGGTATTACCAAGTGATACAGTGGTGAACCCCAAGGGCGGGAATAGTTCGGGGCATGCCATGTCCGTTACAACAAGAAATTGAAGAGGTGGGAATGCACCTACCTCAAGTCAAAAGCAACTTGTGGATGATGAGAATGGTAGAAGAAGAGAAAATCCCAACCAATAGGGTGCAAGCAAATGATGAAATGCGGATTGATGTTGATGACACGGTGGAAGAAATTCAAGAGGATGTGAACCCCTCTAGGGATCATGTGATTGACATAACGGAACCGGTAGTGAAAAAAGATAAGGCACCATTGCCTAAGCCAGCTCCTCCATATTCTCAAAGTCTTGCCAAGAAAAATGGCGAGAATCAATTCAAAAAGTTCATTAATAAGATGAAGAGTCTCTCGATAAATGTGCTATTAGTTGAAGCCTTGGAAAAAATGCCCGGGTATGCAAAGTTTTTGAAGGATTTGGTGACAAAGAAGAGGTCAATTAATTTTAAAACTATCAAAGTCACTCACCAAGTGAGTGAAATTGTGCATTCGATGGCTCACTAGTTGGAAGATCACGGTGCTTTCACAATCCCTTGCACCATTGGTAGTGCCGAGTTTGCAAAAGCTCTTTGTGATCTTGGGGCGAGTATCAATTTGATGCCATATTCGGTTTTCAAAACATTGAAAATTGGGAAACCAAGACCCACATCTATGAGATTACAAATGGCCGATCATACTATGAAGAGACCATTGTGGGTGATCGTAGATGTATTGGGTCGAGTTGATAAGTTCATTCTCCCAGCGAATTTTTTTATTCTTGATTGTGAAGTGGACTATAAGGTGCCAACTACTCTTGGTAGACCTTTTATTGCTACGGGGAAGGCTCTTGTTGATGTGGAAGCCAGAGAACTTACTTTCCGGGTGGGTGATGAAAATTTGGTGTTCCAATGTGTTCAAATCTATGAGGCAACCAAATAGCAATGAAGTTTTTTCTTTCGTGGACTTGGTGACCGATGTGATTATTGATGACACGAGTGCCACGATTAATGTAGGTGATGTGTTGGAGGCCATTTTGCTAAATTTTGATGATGACGAGATGGATGGCTTCATGGAATGTGTTAATTCTATGCAAAGAATGGGGTTGTACAATTATGCACCCCAAAAACTGTCCTTGGATCTTGAGAATAGGAAAAGTCCTCCGACAAAGACTTCAATTGAATAGCCTCCTATATTGGAGTTGAAGTCATTGCCTCCACATCTCAGGTATGAATTCCTTGGCCCTTGCCCTACTTTATCGGTTATTCTTTCCTCTTATTTGACTAACGTGCAGGTTGACTCTATATTGGCGGTGCTCCACAAGAGGAAGAAAGTTATTGGGTGGACCTTGGCGGATATTCGGGGAATAAGCCCCGCTTTTTGTATGCACAAGATTAACTTAGAGGACTATGCCAAACCCTCCTTTGAACATAAAAGGAGACTCAGTGAAGCCATGCAAGACATGTTCAAAAAGGAGATCATAAAGTGGTTAAATGTCGAGGTTGTCTACCCCAATTATGACAGTTCGTGGACTTCTCCCGTAAAATGTGTTCCGAAGAAGGGGGTATAAGTATGGTCACCGATGATAAGAACGAGTTGATTTCAAAGAGAACGGTGACCGAGTGGAGAGTGTGGATGGACTATCGGATGCTAAACAAAGACACAAGGAAAGACCATTCCCACTCCCCTTTCTTGAATAAATGCTTGATAGGTTGGCCGACCGTGCTTTCTATTGCTTTCTAGTTGGATATTCGGGCTACAACCAAATCCTTATTTGCCTCGGAAGATCAAGAGAAAACAACTTTCACTTGTCCCTATGGCACTTTCGCTTTCAAGCGGATGCCATTTTTCTTATGCAATGCACCGACAACTTTTTAACGGTGTATGATGGCAATCTTTGCGGATATGGTAGAGGACTACCTTGAAGTCTTCATGGATGAATTTTATGTAGTTGGGGATTCCTTTGATGCTTTCTTGGCGAAGTTGGATAAAGTATTGGCAAGGTGTGAAGAAACGAACTTGGTGTTGAATTGGGAGAAATGTCATTTCATGGTCGAGGAAGGCATTGTCCTTAGCCACAAGATTTCCAAGAAGGCCACTGAGGTCGACAAGGCGAAGATAGAGGTGATTTCTAAACTTCCACCTCCAATATCAGTGAAAGGCGTGAGAAGTTTCTTGGATTACATGGGGTTCTACCGGCGCTTCATAAAGGATTTTTCCAAAGTGGTGAACCCCTTGTGCAAGCTTTTGGAGAAAGATGCTAAATTTCAATTCAATGATGATTGCATGAGAGCCTTTGAGTTGCTAAAGTTCAAGTTGAAAACTACTCCCATTATCACCGCTCCTAATTGGAATATTCCTTTTGAGCTTATGTGTTATGCTAATAGTGCTTGGAGAAGTTTTGGGGAAACGTATCAACAAGATTTTTCATCCGGTCAATTATGCTAGTAAGACCATGAATGATGCCCAAGTTAATTACACCATTACAGAAAAAGAGCTCCTTGTCATTGTGTTTGCTATTTAGAAGTTCCGCCCGTACTTTATATGTGCAAAGGTTATGATTCATAGGGATCATGCGGCACTTCACTATCTTATGAGCAAGAAATATTCAAAGGCTAGGTTGATGAGATGGGTGCTATTGTTGCAAGAGTTTGATATTGACATTCAAGATCGTAAAAGGAGTAAAAACCAAGTGGCGGACCACTTGTCCCGTTTGGAGGAGGAGGGGAGGCCGCATGATGGCCTTGAAATCAATGACTCCTTCACCGATGAGCAACTCTTGGCTATTTCAATGAAGGAGGTGCCATGGTTCGCGATCTAGCAAACTTCCTTGTATGTGGAATCATCTCGGATGAGTTCTCTTCAAATCAAAGGAAGAAGCTCAAACGTGATTATCAAGATTATTATTGGGACGAGCCCTACCTTCTCCGAACTTGCACGGATGCGGTAATTAGAAGATGTGTACCAGATGAAGAGCAAAATGTTATTCTTGAGGCTTTCCATTCTTCGTCTTCTGGTGATCACCATGGCGGAGCAAGAACGACGACTAAAGTGCTAAGTTGCATAGTTTTCATTGGCCCACTCTTTGCAAAGATGCAAGTGATATGGTGAAGCAATGTGATGAATGCCAAATGGCCGGTGGAATCTCGAAGAAGAATGAAATGCCTCTCACTAACATTTTGGAGATTGATATATTTGATGTGTGGAGTATTGACTTCATGAGTCCTTTTGTGAGTTCTTATGGAAACACCTACATCTTAGTCGCAGTTGATTATGTGTCTAAATGGGTTTAGGCCGTTTCTCGACCCAACAATAAAGCGAGAAGTGTGGTGGAATTTTTGAAGAAGAATATTTTCACAAGGTTTGGAACTCCGCGGGCTATCATAAGCGATTGTAGTTACATTTTTTGCAACAAGGCTTTTGACACTTTTCTTAGCGAGTATGGTATCACTCATAAAGTTACGACTCCCTATTATGCACAAGCTAGAGGTCAAGGGAAGTCTCCAAATGGGAGATAAGAGTATCTTGTCCAAAACAATGAATGTTAACCGTTGGTCAAAGAAGCTTGATGATGCACTATGAGCTTATCAGAATGCGTTCAAAACTCCTATCGGGATGTCTCCACACCGGTTGGTGTTTCACAAGGCGTGTCATCTTCCGATGGAACTTGAGCGCAAAGCTACGTGGGTTTTAAAAAAGTTGAATCTTGATTGGGATGCAGCCGCTAACTTGCGGATTGCACAATTGAATAAATTGGATGAGTTTCGGTACCATGCATATGCAAGTTCGTCCTTTTACAAAGAGAGAATGAAGTACCTTCATGACAAATACATCTGAAACAAGGAGTTCAAGGTGGGAGATCTTGTTTTGTTGTTTAACTCACGATTGAAGATGTTTCCCGGAAAGATGAAATCCAAATGGAGTGGTCCATTGAAATTGTGGGTGTGACACCTTTTGGTGAATTGGACATGAAGAACAAAAATGATGATTTATTCCGAGTCAATGGTCACCGGGTGAAACATTATTTGGGACAAGCTAATGATGGCCACATAGTGGAAGTTATTCATTTGAAGTGATGGTAATCTGCGTCGTGACGCGACGTTAAATCAGGCGCTTCTTGGGAGGCAACCCGTGTTTTCTTTTTCTTTTTCTTTTCTTATTTTGTATATAGGTGTTACTTTATGCTAACTGGATTTGAAGTGTGTTGCAGGGATGAGTGATCTTTACAGGAACTGCGCTTAGAAAATCGGCTAAGTGTGGAAAAAGTGCAGACCGCACATGTATTGTGCCGACCATACAATTTTGAATAGTATGGCAGAAGGCAACTTCGGCCACACAATTCTTATGCGGATTGCAAAAATTGAGATGGGAAGTTGCAAACTCTCTAATGTTTGGTTTGTCAGAGAAATGGCCAATTTGCGGCCGCACATCGAATTTTATGATCCGTAGCTAAATTTGTGGTCGCACCACAAACTGTGCGGACCGCAGATCAAAAAAGGCTATTGAGCCTCCAGGTAACAGAGTGCGGACCGTAGAAGGAATTCTGCGGTCGCACACCTCCTTTGTTTCCCAAGCCTGCCTGAAAGTATAAATAGTAGCCTAAGGCCACTGTACAAAGTTTTGTCCTCTCTGAGCACTCTAAATTCTAAAACTTGGAAATCATTTGTTCAATCATCTTCCACACTCCATCCACATCTGTGATCATTTAGTTGCACTCCTTCATATCTGGTATGCTTAGTTTCTCATAGAAATTTTCAACTTTTAGTTTAATTTATAATTTTCTAGGTAGTTTTAGGACATTTATCAATAAATTTCAATTTTACTACCATGTGGGGGTTAATCTATGTTGGGTCAACTACTAATTGCTTTATGGGGACTAGGTAAATTGATTTGCATGCTTAATTGTTAATACCATGTTTAATCTGTGCAAAACTTGAAAACCCTAGAAGTCTGATCAATTTGGTTTTGAAATATGCGGCCGCACAAGAAATTGTGCGGTCCGCAGAAGTTCAGATCTAGGGTCCTTGTCAAGTAAATTCTGCGGCGCACTTGAAATTTTGCGGACCCCAGAAATTCTACTACGGCCGCAGAACAAACCAATCTCTATCATCAGAGAGTTGGAACTTTTGAGAAATCTAATGTGCGACCGCAATCAAAATTGTGCGGACCGCACTTTAATTTATTGGTTGCGCTCAAAATTATGCGGACCGTAGTTCCATTTCTGCGGCTGCAAGTTCAAATTGTGCGGTCCGCACAACCCTGTCTACAACCGCACTTGTAATTGTACGACCGCACTTCCCTACCCTGCACTAATATTATACACTGTGATATATTGTCTGTGTGCAATTTAATTACAACTAACTGTTGTTGTTTCTTGTTACAGAAAATGGTTAGATCTCGTGGCTGTAGTGACACTTCAAAGGGGAGGGTGGACCTTCCGGAGGTCGAAGCAAAAGCACTTTACCCCTCTCCCTCCAAAAGATAATCACCAAGAAAGCTACAGTAAGTTGAGGAAGACAGCCTGAGCCCTCCGAATCTAGTTCATATGCCCCATCTCAGGAAGAATTAGAGGGCGATTCAGTGCAAGAGCAGCCTGCTGTTCAATCAAAGCCGCAGCAACCACAGAGAAGGTATCAACTCCAAGACGAGTCTTCCTCCTTACATAGCACTTTTAAGGGTTCGGAGAGTGCAAGTCAGGCTTTAGAGCCCTTTGCTACACCTGTCCTTGAGACACCAGCAGCTGTTGTTGATGATATTTTGGACGATGGCCGAGGGGGTGATACTACAGTTTCCAGCCTTGAGAGGTAGAAAAAGAAAGAGGTATGGGAGGACCGTTTTGTTAGTTTAGCTGCTTTCACCAACTTCTGTGGGTGGTGGACGGTGAGAACGCTCACTCTCGAGCGAGAGTTCCTACTTCAATATATTGACAAGTATAATCAACCATGTTGAGACAATTCCGAGAGAGGAAGGGGTGGATGTGGTTCACCCAGTCAATTGTGGATTCCAAGGAATATTTGGTCCGGGAGTTCTATGTCAATGTGGCACAGTACTTGGAAAAGCTGGCGATGGGTGATGTAACTGCCCATGGCTAGCTGAGCTTCTTGCAGCCCTGGGGCCACCACCACCATGGCTCACTGTAGAGGTTCCTATTCAGCGGAACACCCTAAATTTGAAGGCGAAGGGATGGCAGACCTTCGTATGCAGCATACTAGCCCCGTGGCAGAACGAGACAAACTTACCTATTCCACGGGCAATTCTAGTCGCCTCTATTATGGCTGGGTACCCAATTAATATGGTTGTTGTGATGTCGGCTAACATGTCAGTGGTCGCCATACAGGATGATACTTCCTACCCGTATCCCAAAACCCTCACTGAGTACCTTACGGAAGCACGGGGAGAGCCTAGAGATTTTGACACGAAAGTTCGGGCAAAAAAACCCTTCTCTTGGTATTCTCTGATGGATCCGAAGAACCCGAAGAGAAAGGGCCAGCCGACTACTACTGTAGGCTAGTCTAATGAGCCTTCTGTGGTAGTTGCAGATTCAAAGATATGCCTTCCACTTCATCAGAGCCTTCTGCCAGTGCAACTTCCATGCCTCCTCCTTCAGCCTCAGTGCCTCCCTCCTCGACTTTGAAGCTAGTGTCTATGCCTTCTGCTCCTCTATCTGCTCTGTGAGTCTCCCAGACTTTGGCGAGCCTCAACAAGTGGATGCATACAGCTACTGCAAAGCTGTCTGACATATCCATTCATATTGCAGCACAATCATCTATGCCGACACCCCATATTTCTCCCACCATCAACGAAACCTTGAAAAAGATCCTGGACAACCAGAACACTATCATGGCCACTGTGGTACAACATGGGTCCGTGTTTGAATAATTGGCATAAGAAGTAAAGAAAATGCGGAAGTCACAGGCTTTGAAGAAGTCAGTGGATAAGCTCCGGCGACAGGTCACCAAGCTTGCAGTAGCCAGAGACATTCTGTTTAACATGTTTATAGACCCGCACCACCCATGCCCAGATCCTACAACAGCTGGCCAGTCTGAGGAGCCAGACCTTGCTGCTGACATAACTGAGGATGTCCGTCAGATGTTCACCAATCCAATCACTCCCGGACTTGAGGATGATGAGATCCAATTGGAGACTGAGGTCGGTGCCATTGCTGGGGACAAAGAGATGGCCACTGACTATAAGGAGTTTTCTTCACTCTCACCATTCTTTTACTTTTATTTTGTTAAGCATCAGGGGAAATGCTTATATTTATTCAGGGGGTGGAGTTTCTTTGACATTTTGATGATTCTGATTCTGATAACTATGAAACATTTGGCTTGTAATTAACTTATTACTATTTTCTTCTTCTTTCTCATTATGTATATATTCTCTCTTATCCCTCATTATGTATATTCGTTTAGCTTTCAATAGCTTTTTTCTTTGTTAGCCTCTTTATCTTTATGTTTGTCTTCTTTTTGAATTAGTAGCTTCTTTTTGGTTTAATAACTTCTTTTTATATTTTAGTGGATAGTAAGACTCTGGTTTTCTTAATGCCACAATTCTTTCTAAAGGTGTTTTTTTTTTGTGTGAACCGGGTGAATCTTCCCAACGATGGATGTTGTGACAATCTTCTTAAGGGATTGAGTCCATTTTTGGTAGTTAGGTAATAATAGTAGTAATAATGAATAAAAAGACCTAATTGAGTCATGCTCGAAGAGTCAAACATGCTTCACTTGGTACCAACACACTTAACTACATGCTTATAGTTAAGAATAGGGTTTTTGGAGAGAAATAGCCCTAGTTTGTGTCCTTTTGACCCTTGTGTTGACTTAGGCAATCATCGAGTGGTTTAGTCAAATCATAATGATTTTTAATCTTGAATATGGTCGTTGTGGGCACTTGACTCTATCCTCTTTAACAATCCAGCTGCATGAGAGGTGAGATTGTTGTTTCAAGTCCAAGTACCCGTGCAAATAGTCTAGAACTTGCCCTGAATGTGTTTCTTGGCGAAATTTTAAGTGCTGCTTGGCTTGAGAAGTGATTGTAGGATCTCCTTGACCTGCTTGAAATTTTTCATTGCCTACCAATTTTTTTATCCCTAGTCAACCCATTTGATCCTAAACCTTTTCTCATTTGATAACCATGTTACATGCCTTTACCCATTTTGTCGTGACTCTCTCTTGGAACCCGAGCTTTCCTTAACACTACTGTGAAACAATTGGCTAAAAACATAAGTTTGGGGGAGAGATGAGGAGCTTGAAAAAGTTATCAAGGAACAAAAGAGAAAAGAAATGAATAGAAGAAAAGGCAAGAAAAAAGAAAGAAACAAAAAGAAAAATGCAGAAAGAAAGCGAATAAGTTGAAGAGTTGAAGGGATTCAAAGAAAAGTAATGATGCAAAGCATGGAGAAATCAAAGGAGAAAATGAATATAATGACCAAGAAAGTGTGATGTTAAGCCTCTAGTTCCCCTAAGAAAACGAAAATTCCTAGAATAGTTGGAAAATCATGAGTCGAGAAAAGAAAATGGAGTGCTTAAGGAAAGATGAACCCGTTCTATCATAGCATATCTAACCTTAGTCCAAAAGCCTTCATTACATTCTGAAAAATCCCTACGTGATTTCAAGCCGAGTGAGATTATATTAGTGGTGATTTACATGAGGGGTAAGCCTATGGTACTTAAAGTCGTACTTGCAATAATCTTTTGAGGTAGATGACTGAACCTTTCACAAATCTTTAGATTGAGTCTAAATTCTTAAGTGAGATAGGCAAACGGAGATTAGAGTAGGAGGAGTTTGGGATCCATAATGACCTACATTAAAGAGAGAGCTTCCTTTATGAATAAGGTCAACTCTTGATGCTCAAGTTTCACACTAGAACTATTTGTGATTAAAAGTTTAACTACCGCCTTGTTGATAACTCATACGTGGTGTGGTTAATTGTTGGTCCCAATTGATGTGTGATTGATTCACCTTTGATTAGCTGGAATATCTCTTAACTTGTGGAGGTAGGAATTACTTTATTTGCTTGAGGAAAAGTAAGAGCTTAAGTTTTGGGGAGTTGATAAGTGGGTATTTTGACTACTTATTAGCGCTTTTAGCTTTCGTTTTAGTCCAAAAGCACTTAATTGTGTTCCCGAAAACTGATGAAATATGCTTAATTGCAGGAATATTGGAAGATGAAATCCCGAAATGAGATCTAACTCAAGAAGGAGTAATATGAACTCAAGGAAAAAAAGGGCACAAAAGATCAGAAGTGCGGACCGCAGAATATCATCTACGGCCGCAGGTTGTGAAGAAATTTCCATCAGAGAATGGTACAAAGTGTGGTCAACACATGAATTGTGCAGTCACAAAAGCTGGATCAGAGCAAAAGTTCAGAGAACCTGCATTTCAAGTCTATCAAAAGTGCGGACTGCACAATTATTATGTGCCCGAGAAGAAGAGCTACGCGGCTGCAGTTACAATTATGCGGACCGCAGAAGAGCAAGGTGTGGTCTCACTTACAATTGTGTGGACCGTAGAAAGAGTGTAGTGTGGCCGTAGTTCAGAATTATGCGGCCGCAGATCTCTAATCCTGTCAAGATGAATAAAAGTGCGGACCGCATATGGAATTGTGTGGCCGCAAAACCTCCGAAAGCGCATTTTTGTCCGAAATTTCCAGCTCTATACAAGTTTCACTTTTTAGGTCAATTTTTGATATTAGCTGCTACAATAGACAATTTCTTTTACTCCTTTTAGTAGTTTTTTCTATTTTGAACTATTTGAATATAGATTTTATTTTTTTTATTAGCAATATGAGTTTAATTATCATTTCTTCTCCTATTCCTTTTATTTTAAGCAAGAGTAGCTAAATTTTCACTAGGGCTGTGACCCAACCCTAGAGTGTAAACTTAATTGGTATTTGATTTATTTCTTGTTTATGGTTTGTTTATTTTTTTTTAAGAAAATATACCACTAGGCAGGCTGCCTGAAGATGTCCAAACCGAAATAGAAGTTGCATGAAGCTACTAGCTACTAAAAAGATAGAAAAGCTAAAATCTAATGAAATACTGAGTGCTTCCTTCTCCTGTCAGTGTATGTGAATCCAATTGTTAGTGAAAAATACCAAGCAACACCTATCAAGCTCTCACCAGGCGCCAGGGTATACTGTCCATAGGCTAAAATGAATTCCAAACATCTCCACCACAGAGTTGAAGCCATCATAGTCTTCCAAGTGTAGCTACTATATGAACTCCAGATGCAGTGAAGTGAGTTGGTTCAAGTATTAATCATGTGATCACTCATCAAGCTTAACATGTAGAAGAGACTGACTTTAGGCAGGCTTTGCAAGGCTAAAGCCAGGCTTGAGCTGGCTTTAGGCAGGCTTTGCAAGGAAAAAGCAAGGCTTGAGCTGCTTTAGGAAGGCTTTGCAAGGCAAAAGTCAGGCGTGAGTTGGCTTTAGGCAGGCTTTGCAAGGCAAAATCCAGGCGTGAGCTGGCTTTAAGCAGGCTTTGCAAGGCAAAAGTCAGGCGTGAGCTGGCTTTATGCAGGCTTTTCAAGGCAAAATCCAGGTGTGATATGGCTTTAAGCAGGCTTTGCAAGGCAAAATCCAGGCTTCGTAACTGTGTCTTTTTTGTTCTTGTAAGCTAAGATCATTCCATGCTAGAACCTTTAGCGTAGACATAATTCTAAACATTGCTAAACCATCCTCAGATTGAGAATGAAAGCATGCTAATACCACTGAGAAATGATTCACCAATCTCCAGAAATACCACATGAAAGGTTCAGCATTTTCCTTAGTATTTGGCCATGTAAGAAGTGTGATAAATTGTACCATCCAACACATGCTTATCACATTGTTCCTGTACACTATCAAATCACCCCCAGAATGAGAATGTGACCATGATAATACCACTGGAAAGTACCTTAATAACATACAGAATGAGACAAAGAAACATGCAGGTTTGTGCAGAGTCCAATCCTGTGAAGCCATCAGTCTGGGGTTCTTCTCTTTGCTATCCTAACCCTAAGGTTAGGTGTTTGAGATTTTTCTAGATTGATCAACCTCCTCCCTGAACTAGGAAGTTCATAGAACGAATGAAACTCAGATGTACCTGCAAAAGAAAACACAATGTTTGCTATAAAATCCGTCACTGAGTTTCCTTCTCTGAACACATGTTGAAAGATCACATTGAAGTTGCCCTTCATCTCTATAATTTTCTTCACATCATTTTCAATTACCCAAGGAGGATCCCATTCCCCTTATATCACTTTATTCATCACCAATGAATCAGTCTCCAATATGAGAGGGTGAAGATCATACTCAACACAGTATTACAACCCTTGAAGAATAGCCTTAGCTTCAGCCACCACATTAGTTGTCACCCCCAGGTCTACTGCCCTAGCATACACCACATCACCTTCATCATCCCTTACACAAAAGCCTAAGGAGCTAGGACCAGGATTCTTTTTGAGTCTTCATCAGTATTGCATTTGTACCAACCATGAAAAGGAAGCTTCCATGTTACTCTTGTAGTGATCAATATAGGTTTATATCCTTCAAAATATTGAATTTTGTCTGGCCATAACAATGGAATATTAGGTATCCAAGCATATCTCACCCTTGCCAGTTGATGCAATGTCCTATTGATCTCATGAATCACCCTATTTGTGGACACTAAATCCCCATGTTTACCTGCATTTCTTCTCTTCCAAAGTGCCCAAGTGATGATAACTGGTACTGCTTGAAACACTGGCTTTAACTTTGGATAACATTGAGCATACCACCAATGCCTTATAACCTGCTTCAATTGAATCGATGGCATAGTAATTCCAGCAGCCCCCATGAACAAGTTCCATACCTTAGAGGCAGTAGTACTTGTGACAAATATATGCTCAATAGATTCCTCTTGGGGCTGATGACAACACCAACACCTAGACATCACAATTTTCCCTTGCCTCCTCCAATGTCATCAGTGGCTATTTTCTGCATCCACAATCTCTACAAGAAGAAGGATATCTTGAATGGTAAGCCTTTAATCCACATTAACTTGATTCCTGATTAGGATCAACCCTATGCCTTAATATTTTCCAAGCACTGCTAACACTGAACTTCACTGAAGGAGTTGGCATGCAGTATGCCCTGTCCCAGTATCCTTCACTTCCTTCATAATGCACATTTAGCCTTATATGTTCTGCAATTTCCTCATTGAAAGTTTGATCTAGAATCTGGTCATCCCATGATTCACCTTGTCGTAGTTCTGCCACCTCCTGAAGATATTCATTGATTGGAAAGTCTTCAGGTAATACGTGATAAAGTGCACCCAATCCAGTCCAATTTTCATGCCAAATATTAGTTGTTCCACTCTTCAATTACCATAGGATCTCATGTTCTACTTCTTCCCTAGCATTCAACATTTGTCTCCAAACATGAGACCCTCTTCTAAACTGCACCACCGTTGGTATCTCCTTCTTGCAATACTTATTCCACATGAAATTAGACCACAAATATTTTGTGGTCCTAAACCTCCACCATAGTTTAGCAAACACTGCCCTTCACACATCATGTAAGGACCTTAAACCTAGGCCCCCTTCCTCTTTAGGAAGGCAAAGATTTTTCCATGAAGCCCAATGTCTGCTTCTCCCTTCTTCCTTTGTGCTCCAAAAGAACCTAGAAAATATCTTATGAAGATGCTCCAGAACATTTTTTGGTGGATCAAGGACTGATAACATGTGGACTGGCATACTTTGCAACACACTAGAAATGAGTGTTGCCTTTCCTCCAAATGACAAGAGCTTTCCTTTCCATGAATGCAATTTAGCCTTTACCTTCTTGATAAGATCCTCATAATAGTCCTTCCTCCTTATAGTGTAAAAAAATAGGACACCCTAGATATGTGAAGGGGATTTACCTCTTGAAAATCCTATAATAGCTTCAACTGCCTGAAACAATCCATTAGCAATCTTTGAATGCATGTAGTATGAACTCTTATCTTTGTTGATCATCTGGCCTGATATCTTCTCATAGTTCCCCAACACTGCCCTAATTTTTCTCAAGGATGGAGGATGAGCAGAAGCAAAGATTACAGTATCATCAGCATATGCCAAGTGGCTTAAAGGATCAGACCACTTAGGCATTCCAGATCCCGCAAATGACTTGTCTTCAAAGAGCTTATTTAAAGACCTGGAAAGTACCTCAGCTGACATAATGGACAATGCTAGAGATAGGGGATCCCCTTGCTTCACACCCCTTGTAGACCTAAAGAACCCTGAGGACTACCCATTCACCAATACTGAGTACCAGTTATTTGACACCAAGTTCCACACCATGCTGATGATGTGCTCATAAAATCCCATATTCCTTACCATATACAATAAGTACTTCCATGAAACCCTATCATAGGTCTTAGCCATATCAAGATTGATCACTACATTAGCTGTCTTTCCTCTTAACCTTATGTCAGTGACAATTTCTTGAGTCAATAAGATGTTCTCAAATATACTCCTACCCTTCACAAATCCGGATTGATTAGGAGATAATAGAGAAGGCAAAAAAACTCTCCAATCTATCATGTAACACCCTAGACAAGACCTTGTTAATGAAGTTGCTCAAACTAATAGGTCTTAAGTCATAAAAGGTCTCAACTCTAGGTTTCTTAGGCAACAATAGTAGATTGGTGTGAGTGTTGGATTTAGGAAGTGCAGCTCCTCCATAGAAGTGTATCACTATGTTGTGTATATCAGCACCAATAACATCCGAGCATGTTTGATAAAATAGGCCAGTGAATCCATCAGGACCACTAGCACTCTCCCCACTAAGCTCAAAAAATGTTGTCCTTACCTCTTCAATTGTTGGCAATCTGCTAAGTTCCAAATTCTGTTCCATAGTGACCATCAAATGTACATTATTGAGCAAGGAAATTCAGAAGCATCACCTTCATTTATGAATTGTTTTTGATAGAAGTCCACTGCAGCTGTAGCCAATTGCTCCTGGTCTTCAATCCATACCCTACTGTCACTTTTGATCCTCTTCAGTTGTAATTTCTTTCTTTTGCCATTGACATGATTGTGAAAGAAACTTGTATTCCTATCTCCTTTAGCAAACCAAGTCATCCAACTTTTTGCTTCCAATACTACTCCTCAATACTCAAGTATTTCTTCAATTCAGATAGAGTTTTTTGAAGCACAATCATGTTCTCAATTGTAGGTTCTTCTTCAAACAACATCTCTTTCACCCTAACAATCTCCTCTAAAATAGCCAAATTCTTGAAGATATCACCAAATGTTTCCCTACTCTGTTTTGACAATGCTGCCTTCACCCTCTTAAGCTTCTTCTTGAACAACAAAAACGGATCCCCTATGAAATCAGCTTCCCAATTCTGCCTCACCACATCCATAAATGTAGCTTGCTTAGTCCAAAAGTTCAAGAACCTGAAAGGCTTCACAAAATTGGTGGTTTGCTCCCCGCATGTCATTAGCAATGGTGCATGATCTGATCCAGTTCTGATTAGATGTTCAACTTCAATAGTTGAAAACATGTTCTGAAATGGAAAATTCACAAAGATCCTATCCAATCTCTTGAATATACACCCAACATTGGGTCTCCCATTCCACCATGTAAATGGACTTCCTTTATATCCTTGCTCAAACAAACCACAAGAGTTTACACAAAATGCAAAATCATCATATTCAGGAGGGTGTACTGGAAGTCCTCTTATTTTTCCATTTTCGTGCAATATCACATTGAAATCCCCTCATACAAACCATGGCAATTTCATATCACTTGCTAAGTAATACAAGTGATTCCACAAGTCCAACCTCTCTATTGCTGAACATTTTTCATAAACAAATGTCATCATCATATGATGCCCCAGGTCATGGTGAAACACTCTCACAGTCACCTATTGCTCAGTATCCTCCACTAATTCCCATTCCACCACTGCATCAAAGAACAGTCATATTTTCCCATTAATATTTGCATAAGTAGTCTCCATATTCAACCTCCTTCTATATCTATCAATGAATCTCTTTTTTTGAAAAGGATCCATCAATGCAACTACATAAAAACTATGCTCCCTATTCATGTTGATCACCCTAGGAAAGGCCTTTTTTGTATTCACAGACCTTATGTTCCATATTAATGTTTTGATTATCATCATTTAGATAGAGAAGCTGCCCTCTTGGGCATTATTCTTGAAGGTTGTGCTGGCTCTTTATTCTGATTCTTCTTAGTTTTCTTACCTTCTTTAACACTAGCTGTGGGTGATAAATATCCTTCCCTAGCCACTTGTTTGAAGTTTTCTACTATTGATTCATGATCTCCTTCATCCTCCATTGGATTTTGTCTCATCAAGTCTTCATCAATTGGTGCCACATTGTGTATAACTAAATCATGTAAATGTTGTAGAGGAGTCTTCAGTGGAACACTAAGTTACAGCTGCATAATTTGATCAGTGCCTAAATCCATAGGCACTTCCTTTATTTCCCCAGTTGCTCTTCGAACAATTTCCCGCTCATCAGCATGTTCATACCCCTTGCTATCCTCCAGATAAGAAACATCTGCATGCTTCATTTTTTGAATTGCAGCTCATAGACACTGTCAAGCCCCGGAGTTCTGTATCAGTCTGCTCTGTTTTATTATTTAGCCTTGTTCTTGCTTTTATTTGTGGAATTAATGGTTTCAAACATTTGTTCAGGCTTATTTGACTTGGTCTCTACTTGAGAAATAGAGACTTAGTCTAGGAAAACTTGGCTAACAAGAAATTGGGTCAATCGAGAGATTGATAAGCCCAATCAAAGGGCAGAATCAAGATATAATAAAACTCGACTTGAGCTTTTTATCAACCGTTTTCTTCAATACCCATTTGGACTTGAGAAAGTCAAATTGGGTAAAATCACTCTCTAGCCGAGAGGTATTGAGTGGGTACTGGAGTGTTGATAACTATAATACACCCCGATCAGTAAAACAAGCTTTAAAGTTTAACATCCATTAGGCAAACACCTAGCCGAAGGTCATATCCCTAGGCCTTTTACTATATTTGAAAAACAACAAAAACAATTTCCTAGTTTCATTATTTAATTTGCAATTGTAGTTTAGTTTAGATATTTAAACCAACCAAATATTGCACAAGTGAAAATTTAGATATACAAACTCACACGCTAAGATATATACTGCTAACTCCCATACATATAACTCCCTGTAAAATTCGACCTTGACTCTTATTGGGTATTACTGTTGCATCGATCATTTTCATAACTTTGATTAGAGGAGTGAAATTGGACGAGATCAGAGGCAGTGCATTAAAATAAATCGTAGTTACTTATAATTTAATTAAAATAATAAGTAAAAGTGTATCAACTCAAATAATCCCTAAACAAATTCTAGAATACCCCCCACAACCCGGTGTCACAAGTGCATGAGCATCCATTAGAAGGTACAATAACAATACAACATTTGTCTGGATTACAAGTTAGACAGGGAAATATAAATAATTCTGATGGAGACTCTATATGCTGTGGATCGTAACGTGGGATGCCGTTCACCGTAAAGTCCCCGCAATAGCCGCCCTTTGTGTCCAAAAGACCACCAGAGATATACATACCTGCACAATAAGTGCAGAAATGTAGCATTAGTACGTAAATCAATGTGTACCCAGTAAGTATCTAATATAATCCCGGAGAAGTAGTGACAAGAGGAAACATCGACATTTACTAGTTGTCCAATAATCAAGTACACTAGAAAGTAAACAAGTATGAGGCATGGTAAATAAACAGGGAAAACAATCCTCCTAAGAACAATACGTACAAACTCTCAAATATCGGTTCCTCCTCACCCGGAGTATATATATATAAAATAGTCTCCACCAGATAGGTTGTCACAATTCAAATCAGAAAAGCTCACGAATACACTCGCTTCTTGTCAAATATTAGGCACAATTCCACCGAGGCGAATGACCCTGTCACTCCCCAACCTCGGGGAGCGCGACCAGCGCTCAACCGAGATAACCCGTCCGAGCAAGCCTACATGATGCCTTCTATCCAACCTTACCCATGAACAATATAAAAACCAATAACAAGTGATATACATGAGAAGAGCAAAGTGCTCCACATTCCTTTCCTATTATTCAACGAGGTTCATTTATGATCTCCAAAATATTACTAGTTTTTAGATATAATGAAAAACGTGTTTTCCAAATACCAACATTTTTTATTTTATTCCCAACATCAAACACCACCCGTACTATGTGTGCGGAGCCTCTGAGTACAATTGAACAGTAATATAGAAGTGTCGGCGACAAGGCCCCCGCTATACCTCAAAACACAAAGTACAACATCAAGTGACATCGAGCCCGGAGTAGGGTAGGGCTCACCAAAACCTGCTGAATAGAGAGTGAATGCTAACGAGGACTAAAGTTGCATGTTGATGAACCACCAACATCGATTGAAGATTCAGCTCCCCCGACAAAAGGGACGTTAGGACATGTGGAATAGTACAAGTATGTAAAGCTAAATGTTCTCTATCGAAATAAAATGCCAATATCAGAAGGGGAAACACCATGGAAGCAACATGTAATAATCAATGATATCCAAATGTGAAGTTAAAAAATCACAATTTTCAAAAATATGAAAATAATATATATTTTTGGTTGCTATATACCACTGTATTTTTAGCACGTAGTTCGATCATGCCCGATCAGCTAGTCCATCTCCCCACGGACAATGTGGTTTGACATGTGATGTGAAAAAAGGTGTTACCAAGAGTAGTACCACCATGTGCGCAACATGGCATCCGATCTCCACCCGATCGGCTAGGTCGTCTTCCCACATATGCCGTGTGGGTTGACTTTCCAATTCACAGCTAGTATCAATCTCATCCCAATTAAGGGGAATAATCACGTCACATCAATATTTCAATCTCATCCCAAATAAGGGAAATAATCACAATCCATCTGTACACCGGCACGTGTAGTTTCGGGTGAGGGCCTTATGACCCACCCTTCCTCGGTTTGCTAATGATACTCCCAAAAATATTTTTGTTTTGCACACAAGCACAAATAATTCTATATTCATCTCATTACCTTTCACACTATATATAGCCTCGTTAGTAACTTCAACCATTCACAACATCATTATTATTTCATTGGCTCTCTTGGCCATACTTATGATTCTTCTTTCATGGCACGGTGGCCGTATTTCACATTTCACACATACAGTTCTTTACTTTCAAGGACTATAAACATAAATATCAACATATAGAATATTCGAGAAATCACAACTTTAAGTTCGCTAGTAATGAAGGCTTTAAACACATTAGACCCCTTTTCAAAGTATGGAGCATAATGACTTGTAATCACAACACAAGTTAAAAATCATAAGCGAGTAATACACCATATCTTTTTAAGTACTTCTTCACAAAAGGGCGATACACAATTTCAACTCTTGAGTACGTAAGAACTCAAATTACATTGGAAATATTTGAGGGCATGGTGATTTATGATTTAAACACGACTTCAAATCAAATGCACTATCTACAAAAACCATGGCTATGTTTTATATCTCACTTTAGTTCTTTCACTTTCAAACATATTTATAGGTCATCAACAGTAAGAGCATTTGATATCAAGGCCTTAAGCATGAACATGAACAATAGGGGTCTTAGGCACATTGAGTTTTCTTTCACTAGGAAGCATAGCAACTTGCAATTAAAAATATGATTGAAATCATAATATACCGACACATTGGTCACATTTGAATACATTCCCGAAGGAGAGCACAATACGATAGGAGCATTCAGTACACATTTATAGTTCATATCTTTAAACACAAGTTTATTTGGAATAGCAACATTTGTACGGGATAACTCGGAACATGGGAATTAGGAACTTTGGACAAACATACTTGAAACTTATGGGAACATCATGGAATTCGATTCCAATAGAGAAGATTAGCCAACATATCTTGCTTGAGCTTTCCTTAAGTTACTACAACTCCCCAACACTTCTAGCAATAACAATTTAAAGGAAGATAACAAAAGTCGGTTATAAATAGAAGGACTCCCATGGTGTAACTCTATTAGGAATTTTGTCAAAAACCTAGTATGGAAAATATACTACAAATCTATACAATAGTAATCCCTTCATCCCTCAACCAATTTCAACAAGAAACTACCCAAAATAGTTTATTAAACCACATACTACAAGCTATTGTCACATGCATGGACTATTTCCAATCCCACAATATATTTAGACCCTAAAATAATTTGCATGGGTGGTATTAGACAGGAACTTACTCGGATAGATGGTGGTTTAGTGAGTGGCTTCCTTGATTCTTGGAGATTGGTGCAAGAATGAGTGCTTAAAATGCTAGGCCTTCCCTCCCCCTCTAAAATACTCTTACCTCTCTCTAAATTTACCAGAAATTTATTTCAAAATGAACCCCAAAGGCTATTTATCAAAATGGGAGCGGTTTATGAAAATAAGAAAATGGACCCTCCGAACTCAGTTCCGCGGTCGCAGAATGCACCGCATAATAGATATACGGCCCGCATAATGGGCTGCGAAAACGATGCCAGTAACCTTTCCTCTCCCCAACCATTTTGGGTTAAAGTGCATTTTATTTAATGATAAGGTTATTAATCAACAAATAAAAATAATAATTCTTAAAAGATGAGATCAATTCAGAAGCCTATGCGGCCGCAGAATGGACCGCAAAATCATCAAACGGAATTCTTCAGGCAAAATCTGTGATGGAAAATGCAGACCGTAAAATGGATATGCGATTGGAGAATGGACCGCAAAATGACCTTCGAAATTCAACCATTTTTCTGCTCAACTCTGCGACGGTATGTGGCCCGCAGAATGGATCTACGGTCGCGAATCTGACGCATAACTGGCCCTTTAGCAAAAATATTTCACGAATACCTTGATGCATTCCTCAACCCAAAAAGTAACTACTACATCAATATACATTACCCTACCTCGTCACCACAAAACTTGAATCTCTAGGCAAAATTTTACAGGGCTTTACATCCTCCCCACATAGGATCATTCGTTCTCGAATGAGGAGTAGAGCCTGCCCAGAACACTCAACATAATTCATTTCTTCTTTCACATATCATAAGCCCCCAATTTGACTAACTCCTATTTTTTTCATAAATTTCAACAGTCTCCCTTGTAATTGGGCCTATCCACCTGCCAGAGAACCACCAAACAACTCCTTACAATACATCCACAACTCAACAAAGCCTCACAATATATATTAATAACATTGACCTCAACATTAAGGGAATTACATTAATAGAAGTGGTATCTTCACATGAACTGTACACATTTAAATCATAACACATAGAAAGTACGATAAAGAGTCAAATATATCCCAGTACTTTCAAAAATGGTCTAAGAATACTCCCCGTTATACTATTCAGTTATTTATACCCCTGCCGCCATACTTTGGAACAAAAATACCCTAATTTTGAATGGAGTGTCACGTGGCAACACCAAATTAAAATGACCCATTTCTTTTTATACCCGATCCGTTTTAAAAAATCCCACCACCCGACCCACCCAATTTTTAGCCCACTAAAAAATACGATCTAACATAAATAAGCCATCAATTCTCATTCACTTATTAAAGCCACAAGAACATACAACTATGTCCTCTGCTGCATAGCCTTCTATATAACAAGGTAAAAAGATTTCTTGATTAAATCTTTATTTATGTTTATTTAGAATGTAAATTTGTTTTGAAATTTTTTTAAGGATTCTTTATGGTTTACAACTTAGTCATCTATGAATTTCAGAAATATTTTTTAAGTCTAGATTTTGGGTGTTGGTTCAAATCGATAATATATATATATATTTAGGTTGCTATTGTGTAGGTTTAGTGCTGATGTTTGTGTGCATGTGTACTTTTAAGTGGTGGTCCCAAAATAATTTAGGGTTTCAAAAAGATTTTTTTTAGCTACTGTTCTTTTAGGTTATATATTTATTAATGATTCCGATTACTTCTATGAGATTTTTATATTATGGCTGAGAGGTAATTTATTTAGTTTATGGTTTGGGGTTTGATGAATTTCACAATGTATGGTTTAGTTTAATAAGTCATAATGTATTTTATTCTTCAGCTTCCATTCTCTGTTTTTTCATGTATAAAGGTGTGGTCTCTTATCATTTTTAATTATTTAACAGTGATTAATGTGTTCCATTTTCATGTTCTTTATTAATAGAATTTGATGTTTTTTATTCTTTAGCTTTCATTTTTTGTTTTATAAGTAGGACAATATGGTCCCTTTTCATATTTTAAATTCTATTGTCCCTTTACATGTTATTTTATTGTTTAATTTTTAAACTAGTCCTTCTCTAGTTCTTTATTCTAGAGTAGTTACATTTTTTATTCTTTGTCCTACTTCATCTTTATTAATGGGGTCCCTTAATGTGAAACTTAAAATTATTTTGATAAATGGTCCTCTCGAATGTTTGCAGGATATAAAATGGTTAAAGTTGACTTACTCTTTAATCATGGTGGTGAGTGGATAAGAGAAACACATACTATATTCCAAGAAATGAGTTCACACTTGGCCAGAGTATGATTCTGAGCTTTTATATTTTATTGACATAGTAAATGAGTACACTACAAAATTGCGATTTGTAGGCATTCAACAGCTTATTGTTACTGGTTCTTCTGGAAAATTCTATGAAATAGAGAGGGATATGGGATTAGGAAGTTACTGTCCCTTGATTCTGAAGAATATTGTATCATTAACATACATGCAGTAGATGAATGTGAGTTACATGTAGACATTTCCAGTATTTTTCAATATACTGAATCATTTTTGGTAGTTAACGAAGTAGCTACTGATTGTAGTGAGAGTGAAAGTGACTGCGAAGTTGGGTCTGATTGTCTAGAATATGACTATGAAGAGTTGGAGTCAATTTCTACTCAAAAGAAAAGAAAGATTACTACGGGTCTGCAAGATTACAAAAAATTATTTAAGATTATGTCCTTCAATGACATACCAGAAGCAAGGAGTACATTAAACTTTTTTCTTTGCGAATAAGGTAGAGTTAGAGGTTGTTATAAGTGATAAGCATAGGTTGAGATATGAATATATTCTAGGGTGTCCATTTGTATGTCATATTTCTGAGGAAAACAGTTTTTCTGGAGTAAGAATCAAAACTCTAAATCAAGAACATGAGTGTGTTACATCATATGACAACTCTAGGGTTCATTATTCTACTGTAACTCATTGTTTCAAAAAAAAATTACAAAATAATCTAAAGTTTAAGGTAAACGAAATGAGGGCTGATTTAAAAGATGCTTTTGATTTAAATGGCAGTAAAGGGAAGTGCAAGAGAGCTAAAAGGATGGTTTGGAAATTTTAGAGGGGAGCTTTACAGATGGTTACATGAAATTAGAGGCTTATGCTAATGAACTTAAGGAATCAAACCCGGGAAATGATGTTGTAATCAATTTGTCTAAGGAGGCAATTCCCAAGATAAAAAAAAATCTTAGAATGTATATCTCTTTAAAGGCAATGAATATGGGATTTAAGGAAGGGTTGACACCCTTCATTGGATTAAATGGTACATTTCTTAAAGGAAAAGCTAAGGGACAATTACAGGTAGTTGTTGGTCAAGACAATATAAACTACTTTTATCCTTTACCTTGTCCAATTTTAGATAAAAAGACAAAAAGAACTTGGAATTGACTCTTGGGGCTATTGCAACATTCATTGGAACTCCAAATGGGATAAGGCATAACATTCATGTCGGATATGCAAAAGGTACTTTAACTATTAATTTATTTCTGTCTTTCTTTCTGTTTATGATTGTTCTATTCTAATATATTTTATATTCTTTGCATTTCATATGTAAGGATTAATTGATGCAATAAGCACTATACTCCATGAAGCACACCATATATTTTGTGTCAGACACATAGAGTCAAATTGGTGCAAAAGATGGAGTAAAAGTGGTGGGAAGCTGAAGAAGCTATTATGGTGGAGTGCTTGAAGCAGTTATGAGGAGGAATTCCAGGATCAACTGAAATATATGGGACAACTTGATAAACCTACTGCAAAATATTTGATGAGATATCATCCACAGTGTTGGTGCAGAGCCTACTTTGATACAATGTGCAAAAATTAAGTAGTTGATAACAATCTAGATGAATCATTTAATGTCTGGATACTTGAAGAAAGGTACAAGCCTATGATTGGGATGCTAGAGGGTTTAAGGATCAAAGTGATGAATCAATTGAGAAAACATGAAGATTCTGTGATGAAATGGAGTGGTGAATTCAGTCCTAAAACACTAAAGCTATACAATGAATATATAAAGATAGCCCAAGTTTTTAGAGTTGACTCCAACGGGGATGATGGATTTGAGGTATCAGAAGGGTCTGGCAATCTTATTGTCAATCTGAGAATAAAAAGGTGCACTTGTAGGGCATGAGACCTTACTAGAATTCCATGCCAACATGCAATCAAGACCTTAGTGTATAAGAGGATTGATCCTCAAACTGAAATGCATTGGTTTTATAGCAAGAAAGCATTCTTGCTAACATATAAACATAAGTTGCAACCAGCAATGGGAGAGAAATTCTGAAAAGTTGACATTTCTCAAGCAATGGAACCTCTGGAGTTGGTCAAGCTAGCTGGAAGACCTAAGTTTAAGAGAGATAGATTGAAAGAAGAGGCACTTAAAAGGCAGGGGAATGCTAACGAGGACCAAAGTTGCCTGTTGATGAACCACCTGCATCGATTGAAGATGCAACGCCCCTGACAAAAAAGACGTTAGGACATGTGGAATAGTACAAGTATGTATAGCTAAATGTTCTCTATCGAAATAAAACACCAATATTAGAAGGGGAAACACCATGGAAGCAACATGTAACAATCAATGATATCCAATTGTGGAGTTAAAACATCACAATTTTCAAAAATATGAAAATAATATATATTTTTGGTTGCTATATACCACTGTGTTTTTAGCATGGAGTTCGACCATGCCCGATCGGCTAGTCCATCTCCCCACGGACAATGTGGTTTGACATGTGATGTGAAAAAAGGTGTTACCAAGAGTAGTACCACCATGTGCGCACCATGGCATCCGATCTCCACCTGATCGGCTAGGTCGCCTTCCCACATATGCCGTGTGGGTTGACTTTCCAATTCACATCTAGTATCAATCTCACCCAATTAAGGGGAATAATCACTATCACATCAATATTTCAATCTCATCCCAAATAAGGGAAATAATCACAACATCTGTACTCCGGCACGTGTAGTTTCGGGTGGGGGCCTTATGACCCACCCTTCCTCGATTTTCTAAAATGGATATGCGATTAGAGAATGGACCGCAAAATGACCTTCGAAATTCAACAATTTTTCTGCTCAACTCTGCGACGATATGTGTCCCGCAGAATGGATCTACGGTCGCGAATCTGACGCATAACTGGCCCTTTACCAAAAAACATTAACGAATACCTTGATGAATTCTTCAACCCAAAATGTAACTACTACATCAATATACATTACCCTACCTCGTCACCACACAACTTGAATCTCTAGGAGAAATTTTACAGGGCTTTACATCCTCCCCCACATAGGATCATTCATTCTCGAATGAGGAGTAGAGCCCGCCCAGAACACTCAACATAATTCATTTCTTCTTTCACATATCATAAGCCCCCAAGTTGACTAACTCCCATTTTTTTTATAAATTTCAACAGTCTCCCCTGTAATTGGGCCTATCCACCTGCTAGAAAACCACCAAACAACTCCTAACAACACATCCACAACTCAACAGAGCATCACAATATATATTAATAACACTGACCTCTACATTAAGGAAATTACATTAATAGAAGTGGTATCTTCACATGAACTGTACACATTTAAATCATAACACATAGAAAGTATTGTAAAGAGTCAAATATATTCTTGTACTTTCAAAAATGGTCTAAGAATACTCCCCGTTATACTATTCAGTTATTTATACCTCTGCCGTCATACTTTGGAACAAAAATACCTTTATTTTGGATGGAGTGTCACGTGGCAGCACCAAATTAAAATGACCCATTTCTTTTTATACCCGATCCGTTTTAAAAAAATCCCACCACCCGACCCACCCAATTTTAACCCCACTAAAAAATACGATCTAATGTAAATAAGCCATCAATTCTCATTCACTTATTAAAGCCAAAAGAACGCACCACTATGTTTTCTTGCTTAAATCTTTGTTTAAGTTTATTTAGAAGGTAATTATTTTGAAAAAATTTTAAGGCTTCTTTTATGGTTTACAACTTAGTCATCTATGAATTTCAGAAACGTTTTTTAGTCTAGGTTTGGGAGTTGGTTCAAATCGATAATATATATATATATATATAGGTTTAGTGCTGATGTTTGTGTGCATGTGTACTTTTAAGTGGTGGTCCTAAAATAATTTAGGGTTTCAGAAAGATTTTTTTAGCTACTGTTCTTTTAGGTTCTATATTTATTAATGATTCCGATTACCTCTATGAGATTTTTATATTATGGTTGAGAGTTAATTTATTTAGTTTATGGTTTGGGGTTTGATGAATTTCAAAATGTATGGTTTAGTTTAATAAGACATAATGTATTTTATTCTTCAGCTTCCATTCTCTGTTTTTTCATGTATAAAGGTGTGGTTTCTTATCATTTTTAATTATTTAACAGTGATTAATGTGTTCCATTTTCATGTTCTTTATTAAGAGAATTTGATGTTTTTTATTCTTTAGCTTTCATTTTTTGTTTTATAAGTAGGACAATATGGTCCCTTTATATGTTTTAAATTCTATGTCCCTTTACATGTTATTTTATTGTTTAATTTTTAAACTAGTCCTTCTCTAGTTCTTTATTCTAGAGTAGTTAAATTTTTTATTCTTTGTCCTACTTCATCTTTATTAATGGGGTCCCTTAATGTGAAACTTAAAATTATTTTGATAAATGGTCCCCTTGAATTTTTGCAGGATATAAATGGTTAAAGTTGACTTACTCTTTAATTATGGTGGTGAGTGGATAAGAGAAACACATATACTATATTCCAAGAAATGAGTTCACACTTGGCCAGAGCATGATTCTGAGCATTTATCTTTTATTGACATAGTAAATGAGTACACTACAGAATTACGATTTGTAGGCATTCAATAACTTATTGTTACTGGTTCTTCTGGAAAATTCTATGAAATAGAGGGGGATACTGGGATTAGAAAGTTATTGTCCCTTGTTTCTGAAGAATATTGTATCATTAACATACATGCAGTAGATGAATGTGAGCTACATGTAGATATTTCCAGTATTGTTCAATATACTGAATCATTTTTGGTAGTTAATGAAGTAGCTACTGATTGTAGTGAGAGTGAAAGTGACTGCGAAGTTGGGTCTGATTGCCTAGAATATGACTATGAAGAGTTGGAGTAAATTGCTACTCAAAAGAAAAGAAAGATTACTATGGGTCTGCAAGATTATAAAGAATTAAGGACATAGCATAAGCAAGAAAGTACATTAAACTTTATTCTTTGGCGAATAAGGTAGAGTTAGAGGTTGTGATAAGCATAGGTTGAGATATGAATATATTCTAGGGTGTCCATTTGTATGTCATATTTCTGAGGAAAAAGGTTTTCCTGGAGTAATAATCAAAACTCTAAATCCAGAACATGAGCGTGTTACATCATATGACAACTCTAGGGTTCATTATTGTACTATAGCTCATTATTTCAAAAAAATATATAAAATAATCTAAAGTTTAAGGTAAAGGAAATGTGGGCTGATTTAAAAGATGCTTTTGAGTTAAATGTCAGTAAAGGGAAGTGCAATAGAGCTAAAAGGATAATTTGGAAATTTTAGAGGGGAGCTTTACAGATGGTTACAAGAAATTAGAGGCTTATGCTAATGAACTTAAGGAATCAAACCCGGGAAGTGATGTTGTAATACATTTGTTTAAGAAGGCAATTGCCCAAGATAAAAAAAAATTCTTAGAATGTATATCTCTTTCAAGGAAATGAATATGGAATTTAAGGAAGGGTTGACACCCTTCATTGGATTAAATGGTACATTTCTTAAAGGAAAAGCTAAGGGACAATTACTGGTAGTTATTGGTCAAGACAATATAAACTACTTTTATCCTTTACCTTGTCCAATTTTAGATAAAAAGACAAAAAGAACTTGGAACTGACTCTTGGGGCTATTGCAACATTCATTAGAACTCCAGATGGGATAAGGCATAACATTCATGTCGGATATGCAAAAGGTACTTTAACTATTACTTTATTTCTGTCTTGCTTTCTGTTTATGATTGCTCTATTCAAATAGATTTTAATTGTTTTCATTTCATATGTTGGGATTAATTGATGCAATAAGCACTATACTCCATGAAGCACACCATAGATTTTGTGTCAGACACATAGAGTCAAACTGGTGCAAAAGATGAAGTAAAAGTGTTGGGAAGATGAAGAAGCTACTGTGGTGGATTGCTTGAAGCAGTTATGAGGAGGAATTCCAGGATCAACTAAAATATATGGGACAACTTGATGAACCTACTGCAAAAGATTTGATGAGATATCATCCACTGTGTTGGTGTAGAGCCTACTTTGATACAATGTGCAAAAATCAAGTAGATGATAACAATCTAACTGAATCATTTAATGTCTGGATACTTGAAGAAAGGTACACGCCTATGATTGGGATGCTAGAGGGTATAAGGATCAAAGTAATGAATCAATTGAGAGAACATGAAGATTCTGTGATGAAATGGAGTGGTGAATTCAGTCCTAAAACACTAAAGCTATATAATGAATATATAAAGATAGCCCAAGTTTGTAGAGTTGACTCCAACGAGGATGATGGGTTTGAGGTATCAGAAGGGTCTGACAAACATATTATCCATCTGAGAATAAAAAGGTGCACTTGTAGGGCATGAGACCTCGCTAGAATTCCATGCCAACATGCAATCAAGGCCTTAGTGTATAAGAGGATTGATCCTCAAACTAAAATGCATTGGTTTCATAGCAAGAAAGCATTCTTGCTAACATATAAACATAAGTTGCAACCTGTAAGGGGAGAGAAATTCTGAAAAGTTAACCTTTCTCAAGCAATCGAACCTCTGGAGTTGGTCAAGCTAGCTGGAAGGCCTAAGTTTAAGAGAGATAGATTGAAATAAGAGGCACTTAAAAGGCAGGGGAATGGGCTATTTCAAGGAAGGGTAGAGTAATGACTTGTAGTAATTGTGGAGTGCCAAATCACAATGCTCGAGGATGTGACAAGGTAACTTCATACACTCAAGTTTTATTAACTTTTTCAAAGATTTTGCTAATTGAATCGTATGTTTATATGGCAACCAAAAGAAGGAAATATATTATCTAAAGGAAAACATAAACAATAACCTAGGAGGGGTATAATTGATGAAGAAGAAGAGGGTCCAATCGAAGAAGACATTAATCTATTTGCCCCCAACACTCACAAGATAGCCAAAGCAACACTTGTGTATTTATGACTACTCCAGGATTGCAAAACAGTTAAGGTTCATTTCCAGACTTTGAGAACCCCTACTCTGAGCGTAAAGCAGACCCTGGTTTAAGGTCCAAGGTTATCTCAGAAAGACTTACTAGACTCCAAAAGAGGCAGCAAAAACTTATACCAACTGGGACCAGGAAAATTAGCTTCAGAGTTGACCATACATGAGCTAGTATTTTAACAAATCTTTCATATACACTAGACAACTTAATTTAGAAAGGCAAAGTTGCTATGACTACAAATCAGTTGGAAGTTGAACGTCTAAAAAAGATTGGAAAGTTGATGCCAATGAAGGGACATTTTTAGTAGTTTATTAATTTATGAACAATAGTCTTGCTTTGGTTGGTTAATTTGGATGTAATTACTGCTTATGATAGTACGTTTTTATTGTTCTTAACTTGGTGATGTGATTACTGCTTATGACAATACACTTTTGTTGTTCTAAACTGAGATCTTCCATTATTTTTGCAGTTTCTACCTTGGTTCTTGACTATTTTTCTGTGTTGGTTTTGTGTCTTACTTCTAGACTATTATCTTTAGTTTCTATCTTGGTTATGGACTAGTTTGTGTTTTGGTTCTGGATTTTATTTATGTTCTAGTTATGCAGCGTGGTTCGAAACCGTTATCTGCAGTGATTTTCTTGGTTATGAGCTAGTTATGTGTATAGACTTGTGGACTGTTTGCTGCAGTTTTTTTTCTTAGTCTAGGCTGAAATGCAACAACAAGAAATTTTGAGTCATACTCCAGTTTTCGCTTTAAGATGATCTTTGCAGCTCTTTTTTTGTCCTTTTTTCCCTTACTTTGTGTAAGATTATTCAAATCCTTTTTGTTATTATCTACGTTTAAAAGAGTTGTATGACAAAAAGAGTTATAATAGCTGCTCGGATTACAGTTGGTATAGATCTTGTGTTAGTTGAATCATTTGCTTCTTAGCAAAGAGATGAAAATATCAACGTTCATTAAGTCTGAAAAATAAAGGTACTGAAGATAGAAAAGCATATCCATTACAATGTTAAGATTTCACCATGTTAAGATGGTAGAAAAGCATATTCATTACAAATAGACAACTTAATGTTTCATATACAAGATACAAAATTACATAAACAAACAATTCTATTCAACTAATATTACAAAGACTTGAGAATTCATACAACCTAACAAAATTACATCACGTCAAAAATAATGCGGCAATAAATCCAACAAACATCGCACTAGAAATCATAATAAACACCTTCAACTTCATAAATTTCTCTTATAATTACCTTGCTTTGTTACTTTGGGAATTGTTTATAGCCTCCATAACATTCAACTTTTCCCTTAAGTTATCTCTTTCAATCTTAACCGCATCCAACGATGTGCTCAAATTATTGATTTTAACTATAGTCGCATCAAACTTTGGATTATTTATTAACACCAATGCTCTATCGGGAAATACTTTATCATGCCACTTCAAATAGCCACAAGAATTGGTCTGTCCAACAAAATCAATAGAACTTTGAATTATCAACTATTAAATCCATGAGGAAAACTAAAAATATTTACAAATAAAAGAAATAGAACATTTAATAATAGCACTTACTTCAGGTTTAGGGCACTTATACAATCTCCTTCCTGGATTAAAAGGAGTTTTTGAAGTGAATAAGCGAGCAATTTCACTGCAATGACACCTCCTCTTGGACGAGCAACTACTTTCAGACATTATAAACTCCCTTGCGGATTAAATATAGTCTTACCTACGAAAATTAAAAGAAATAAGATAAGAGAAACTTTAAGATTCACATAAACAAATGGAAATGAACCCAGAAATTGAAAGATGGGGAACCCTAATTTTTCTCTTCTTTCTGTTTCGGGGGGGAGGG
>ML421887.1:18825-79987 GCA_005239525.1 Nicotiana knightiana | reverse complement strand
GGGGGGGGGGGGGGGGGTAAGGTAAAATGGGGTTCTTATTTACGTTAGATTGTATATTTAAGTAGGGTGAAAATTGGGTGGGTCTGGTGGTGGGCTTTTTAAAAAATGGATCGGATAAAAAAAGAAATGAGTCGTTTTAATGTGGTGCTACCACGTGGCTATCCAAAATAAGGATATTTTTATTCCAAAGTATGGCAGCAGGGGTATAGATAACCCAATAGTATAACAAGCAGTATTCTTAGACCATTTTCAAAAGTACATGGATATATTTGTCCCTTTGCCATAGAAAGTACCTTTTGAACCATAACCATTTTAGCTATACAAACACGTAAGAATATTTCCTTTCCAGAACACTTTCGGCCTTCAAGGTGATCTCCTCGACTCACAAACTTAGCCATAGCACCTGGCGGAGGCAATCTCAACTTTCGGACTTATCTAGTAAGGATGACAATTAGGGACCTCTCACAAAATAATTATAAATTAATTTTACCTTTAATAGCTCCCACCAAAATAATAGACAAAGGACTTCCAACTACCTTCCTTGATGTAGACACATGAAACACCGAGTGCATAGAGGACCACGATGGGAAACATCATACTCATAGCTTGGCCTATTTCTTTCAAGATTTCATAAGGCCCAATGTGCACTACACCTACTTTTCCTTTATTAACAATTCACCTAATATATTCATGGAGAAAATCTTGAGAATAACCTATTCACTTTCTTTAACTCTAAATCTCTATGCCGGACACCCAAACTAAACCCTTGGCGACCTTCAACCCTTATTCTATGATGTGCTAGAATGAATATGACTATAGAGTTCCTACCCAATATGTTCGATCATGGTATGATACTTCTTCTTTGACATGCTGAACCTACTACTATCGGTAGATTTAATATAAATAGGAACAACGAGGTTTGAGATTGAGCTGGAGTTGTTCGGAAATTCATCAATGTGCTGAGTAGGGCATTACGAGAGGTTATATCCTAAGGTATGTGAAGGTTACTACCAATAACGCTAACATGATTACTCGTTATGATTACATCATCGATTCAACAAATGGGACATATAGTTAACTAGTACATATTGATAATGGGGGAACCATGTACATGATCCCGAGATGAAAAAGAAGTGAGCCATTTTAGAAATGTCACATATGGGAGGCATGATCTGGAGGATAAAGACATTAGCATCAGTTATTCTTGGAAGACTATGAGTTATGAAGGGGACAATAACAATTGTTTCATTCCATATGTGCCTTGTTCGGCAATAGTAAGCCTCAACGAGAAATAGCCAAGTACGTGACGCTAGTCGCCCACTTGAGCGTGGGGGAAAATCGGTTTAACTCAAAATGAGAAGATTCTAGCACCCTGAAAGTGATATGGGTTTCAAAATACACGAAATTGATTTATTCTCTTAACATTAACTGACACAAGTAATCTATGCCACAAGACCATGAGGTTGAAAAAAAGAAGTTGAAAAATTGTAAGATTATTATCATTTTGCCAGCTTAACCCTTCCCGATAGTTGATCCTATATGAGAGGACTCGAGATACGAAAAGCTTGTCTTTCAAATCAATATGCTCATGATATGTGCCAAAATCCGAAAGCATCTACTTTTAACCTTTCACGAGTGAAACCACATAGCTAGGACATCTTAATATTGGGATAAAATCATATATTGGTTAGAGAGAATGAACACTTTTCTATGAGCTAGACATGTTTTTGTCATAGTAACTCTCAAGTTGGACTACCAAGACACTTCATGGGCGACTAAAATACTAGGAACAAAGTGATTTACTCACTGAGGTATGATCCAGGTGGACAAGAAAGTTATATGAGATGGGCGAACAATAAATATTCCTATGATGAATTTGTGAGAATCCCAATTTTCAGAGGAACTTTACGCGAACAAGTGACCCCTTCCAATTGACATGTACACATATGATAGGTGTTGAGATATGCCCTCATGTTACTAGACAGTGAAAAGGGTTTATGAAAATGCTCAAAAAGGGAGTAAAGTGATTGTTCAACCTATATGAGTCACGTGCACATGAGAGAGAGAGTGGCTCAAGAAGGATCTCAACACTAGGCTGCTTTACATTGTATTTGATACCACATAGGTAGACTTTATGCCGAAGCATGCATAAGCACAAGTGAGTAGAATTTATCCATTTGAATCAAACGATTCTGTAAGAAATTCATCAAGTAAAGTCCCTACCTCGGCACCACAAAACTTGAATCCCTAGGTGAAATTTTACTGGGCCTTACAGGCCCGATCCCATAAGAGTGTTTCATGAAGTTGCCGAGGAAAACGAACCGTTCCCATAAGAGTATTTTATAGAAATGTCGAGATGAACGACCCGATCCCATAAAAGTATTTTTAAAGAAATACCGAGGCAAATTGACCGATCCCATAAGAATATGATGCATGATAATATCAAGGCGAAAGGACCGATCCCATAAGAATATGATACTGCCGAGGCAAACAACCCGATCTCATAAGAATATAATACAACTCAGACGAATGACCCGATACCATAAGAATGTGGTACATAATCCTGTCGAGGTGAATGGTCCGATCCCATTAGATAAGAAGATTTAACAGGTCCTTGACCCCGCTCACGAATATATGTGTGAGTTATGAAATTTAAGAAGCTTTTTCATGAAAACGCACAACAGGGGAGAAAATCGTAGGGGAAAGCACAATTACTCTACAGCTAATCAAGTAGCTCATCAAATATCTACAATAGCGAGTCCATCACTTTACGCAATCCTAGTCTCAGGTCGTAACACAAAATCAAGTAACTAAGCAGGCAATAATAACACAACTAGTACAAATAAAGCATGTCGTGAATCCTAGTCTACCCGAACATACTCAGGAATTCTAGCATGTGCGTGGACATTCGTCACCCCATACGTGCGTATCTCCCACAATATATAGCATATAACAACAATAACACCTATGGGATAATTTTCCCTCACAAGGTTAGACAAGAGACTTACCTCGCTCCGAAGATCCATAACCGGCTCAAACGCCTCTCTAACACCTCCAACCGATGCCCATCGATCCGAAACTAGTAAAACAATGTGCAAACCAATAAAAATATACTCAAATGCACATAATTAATCAATTTATAACAATTCCCAACTTCGGTCGAAAATCCAACATAGTCAACCCTCGGACCCACGTGCCCGGATCCCGGAAACATTCGAAGATAAATCCATAACATTACAAACTCAAATATGTAATTTATTCTTAGCTCCATTTCCAAAATCGCGGTCAAATTCAAATATATTAATTTCTAGGTTTCTCCTTAAAATCCCAAAATTTCCATAATGTTTCATGTTAAATCCTTATGAAATTAACTTGCAATAAGTAGGAATCACTTACCTCATGTTGCTTGATAAATAAATCCTCAAAATAACTCCCCAAATTAGGTCATCCAAGTGAAAAATGAGAGAAATGAGAGATAAGGCTCGATTTAAAAATACCCCACTGCCTAGCGACTTTTGCACCTGCGGCCTCTCAGTAGCACCTGCGAAAAAATCCATCGCAAGTGCGGCTCTCTCTAAGCTTAGGAAAATCCGCTTCTACGGATCATAAAAGCGCAACTGCGCTTCTCCGCTCACGCACCTGCGTGACCAAGTCCACTTTTGCGGCCCCAGGCCTTCTTGGCTAATTCCGCTTTTGCGATCTCTTCTCTGCATCTGCGACCTCACAAGTGCGGAACATTCCTCGCACCTGTGACGACCCCCTTCGCACCTGCTGCCACTCCTTCTGCAGGTGCGATGACACCAGACTTAAGCAACAACAGCATTTCCTCAAATCCAAATTTCAATCCGTTTTCAATATGTTTCCAACCTGAGGCCCTGGGACCCCATCCATACGTACCAAAACATCCCAAAACATGATGCAGACTTAGTAGAAGCCTAAAATCACGTCAAACGACGTCAAAACTACGAATCGACGGTCAAAACCTTTCTTTAAACTTTCAAACATTCCATCTTCGACGAACATGTCCGAATTACACTTAACATCCCGGAATGACGCCATATTTTGTGTGCAAGTCAAAAATCATGATACGAACCTATTCCAAGGCTCGAAACTCCAAACGGACATCGATAATACCAAAGTCCACTTCAAACCAAAATTTGGAAATTCCAAAACCTTCAAAATGGCAATTTTCCATGTTAAGCGCCGAAATGCTCCTGGACCACCCGATACTCAATCCAAACATACGCCCAGGTCTTAAATCATCATACGAACCTATTGGAAACTTCAAATTTCAATTCTGAGGTTGCTTACTCAAAAATCAAATATTGGTCAACTCTTCCAACTTAAAGCTTCCGAATTGAGAATTTTCCTTTCGAAACAACTCTGAACTTCCCGAAATTCAATTCTCACCACGCGTACAAGTCATAACACATAAAGTGAAGCTACGCAAAGCCTCAAACCACTGAACGATGTGCTAGAGCTCAAAACGATCGATCAGGTCGTTACATTCTCCCTCACTTAAACATACGTTCGTCCTCGAACGTGGCAAAAACTGCTCTGGAGTTGCCCCATAATCGTTGTTTAACGCCTTGTGTACTTACCCGTTCTACCACAACCCAGGTGAATACATTAGCTTAAGCTAGATGGAAGATCCTCCCTGCTACCTTAGCCCACAAGCATTAGAACCAAATTCCAACATCCAGAGTTCTCTGCCAGGTCTAATTCCAACATACGAACACTGATACAGTCTCCACCCACTATACCAAATATGATTATGCACCCATACTGAGACCATACAATGCACCGTATAATTCATATGCCCATAATAACATCCTCTAACCATAGAAGCTGCAAATTCACTAACCCGATGCCTGTAGTATACCTCATATGAGCATAAGCCCTAATCCAACCCTCGCGATACTACAATGATGAAAACGACGCGTAGAAGCTCATAACCACCTGCCAATCATAAATCATAGAGTCTTCCGCTAAACAATAGCTCTTGCCTCATTTTGAACTGAATAGTGATATTTTCCCTCTAATATACCTCATATAAATCTGATTGCATTGACTTTGGGTCAAATAACCTCGTCTCACCCAGTACAAGTTGTTTCAGGTGATAAGCCACCTCAAACACTAACTAAAATTTCATATGACACCATCAATGCGCCAACAAGCTACAACTCGAATATGACGTATAAGGAAGAATGAACTCTAGAAAAAAACTTCCCAACTCGCGTAATGAATAAAACGGCCAACAAATGATATGAACCTTTCTCAGAGATGACGAACAAGGCACACAAAAATAAGTATAGGGAACCGTACTCAATATCTTGTTGTTGCAGTGTGCAACCCGATCCACACATGATACTACTGCGGCGTGCAACCCGTCCGAACATCATGCCCATGGCGGCGTGCCACCCGATCCACACATAACAATCAATAAGGAGATACCCATCGAGCCAAAATGCTTATACCTATGGAATGCCTGAATATCTACCACAAGCACGCCAAGTGCATAAATATGACCCTGGGGAGATGGACTACTCCACGTGCTACAACAACTCAAGCACGACTAAGGTGCAACAACAACAAACTACATTGGACCACAATACACATGCGAATAATCAAGTTGTCTGACAACCCACATGGCATAATAGAGTATTACATAGGATAGATGACGACAGAGATAACATCCAACGCCTGAAGACTACTCCATAGGCAATGCTACGGTGAATGAACAGATCCGACCTGATGTAAGATATACATTCACATTAGATCTACTGACGGACCTCAAGACATATTGGGCCAATAACCTTTCAAAGACCCACAATGACCCTATTCATGACACATACGAGCAGTCGTCAAATCTGGAACAACTCCCACAATCCACAATATAAGGAACAAAGTGCCTCTAGTTAGGGGTGGGCATTTGGCACTTCAGTTTGGTATTCAGTTTATCAGTTGTGTATACCAAATACCTCGGTATTTCTTATTTTGGTTCGGTACGGTTTCGGTTTAAACCAAATCTTTACTATCTCCCCCACTCCATTAACTAATGTAATCCATGTTGATCATTGTGCTAACACATATTGACCTCCATTAATTCTTGAAATCAGTATGTTATGTCCAAATACGATTTAACATAGACCAAATACATAGAAATTTACCCCCTGGATAACCTCTATGTATTTCTTCATCTTTCTTCTCATATAATTTGGCATTTGCATGGCTTAAAGCTGAGTCTTTAACTTCACATTGCTATGGCTTTAACTTCTGATCTTGAGAAGAAGAAATCATTTATTTTGACTTGGGTAGTTCCTTGTGTAGTTTTGTTTTCTACTGCTTTTTTAATGGAAGCGCATTCGTTAAGAATGAAGGCTGGTTGAGATTATTCTTATCTTCTTTTTGTTTTCCGAATCACTATTTTTTTACTGCTTACACTTTTAATCTTCTTGGTGGAACCTTGCTAAATCCTAAGGGTAAGGAATTAGGGAATTAGTGGTTTTGGACTTTTGGGGTGTGGGCTTAAGGTTATTGGGCTAAAAAATAAAAATAAAGTTGGGCTTGGACTAAACTATTTCGGTATTTTGGTATACCGAAATATCAAAAACCCAATATCATATACCTAACCGAATTATCAAAATACCGAAATCTCTGTACCGAAATAAACCAAAATACCGAAAAAACCGAAATCGAAATACCAAATTAATTCGATTCGGTTTGGTTCGGTTCGGAATTCGATTTTTTGGATTTTATGCCTACTCCTACTCTCAGTCATAACCTCTCCCATTGGAGACAATACCAAAATCTCCATACCTAATTTCAATCCCTACCAATAGAATGACTAACACGTCACACTTATACGATCTTCTCGTGGGATATACTCTCACAACCTTCCGCTCCGGTAATCTGAACATCAATGGACATCGACCATGCTATTTTTGTAATGACAATTAAGAATCCACAAACCAATGCACAATGCCTCTTCCATAGAACTCCATCCTTATGTGACAATAAAATAATGCCAACTTACTATCAACATATGAATCCTTCTCCCGCTTCTCCGAACTTGTGACGTTCTTATCAAAATCGAACAGTAACCTTGGTCATCAACTTCTAATCCCATGCCACTCATTGTACTCCGCTACGGGAATTTCATCATAATTCCTGAACCACCAGTAGAATAACCGCTTCGTCAGCTAGAACCTCTTTCACCCAACTCATATCACAAGAACAATTGTAACACGCAACCGAATTCCCATAACTGCAGAACCATGCTGATTCAAGCCATAACTAACTGACTCAATCCTTAATATTACCCGAAGGTCCAACATCGTGTTGGAAACTCGAAGTTGTATTGCACAAAAGAAAATGATCGAATACCTTGCTTTTTCCTGCACTCAATCAAGCCCTCCTCGTCATTTTCAAAATTCCTAAGCGTAGAAATCACCTCAGAGATCATCTCCCTCGAACCATCAACACTGGAAATGTTGACTCGATCCTGAAGTCGCAACACACAACCATCCCTGCTACCTTCCTCTTAGGTTCCATCTCACAACACCATGCCCTGAGGCAACAAATGAATACCGACATGCCAATGAGTCTCAATGCATTCAATCAAGGACGGCGTCACCACAATATTAACGAGAATTCCACCAAATTTGGAGGAATCAAGTCTCGACCGTTGGTAATACCAACACTGGGCTGAAATAACAGAATATTCCTTCACAAGGCGCCATTAATGGTCCACCCACATTCGTAGGGAAAAGCATCATGTACCACATCTGTAGCATCTTTATTACTCGTTGGTGCCCAATACATAACAAGCACTCCACACTGTATAAGAATGAGTAGGAAGGAAATGAAGGCATAAGCTATAATGGAATCAAATCGCATGACAAGGAATCAAGAAGGGCAGTGATCCTAACAGTCTTGTAGCCTCTTAAAGATAAGTAAAAACTTCTCCATATTGATATGCAAGACTCTACTAGACATTCTCATGAATTGTTAGACCTAAGTGAACCTAACACTCTGATACCAAACTATCACAACCCAAAATTCACTATAGGCCATTATAGCGCCCAACATCACCGTTAGTCAAACCAACACTTATTTATTTATTTTTTGTTGTTAAAATCATGACTCTTATTTAGATAGAGAGGTTAGTGCATTAAAATAGATCGTAGTTACATAAAATTTAATTAAAATAATAAGTAAAAGTTTATCAATGTAAACAATCCATAAAAAAATTCTGAATACACCCAAAACCTGGTGTCACAAGTGCAGCATCCACTAGAAGGTACAATAACAATACAACATATATCTGGAATACAAGTTAGATGGAGACTCTATATGTTGCGGATCGTAACGTGGGATGCAACTCACCGTAAAGTCCCTGCAAATGCCACGCCTTTGCGCCTAAAAGACCACCAGAGGTGTACATACCTGCACAATAAGCGCTGAAGTGTAGCGTGAGTACGTAAATCAACGCGTACCCAATAAGTATCTAGCCTAACCTCGGAGAAGTAGTACGAGGGGTCGACATCGACACTTATTAGTGGTCCAATAATCAAGTAAAATAGAAAGTAAAAAAGTATGAGGCATGGTAAATAAACAGGGTAAACAATCATACGTACGATCCTCTATTGAACAATAAACACAGACTCTTATATATATATATAGTCGCCACCAGATAGGTCGTCACAATTCAAATCAGGAAAACTCATACACTGGCTTCTTGTCAAATATTATGCACGATCCTGCTAAAGCGAATGACCCAATCCCATAATAGTGTTTCATGAAGTTGCCGAGGTGAACGGCCCGATCCCATAAGAGTATTTTATAGAAATGTTGAGGCGAGCGGCCCGATCCCATAAGAGTATTTATATAAAAAATGCCAAGGCGAACGACCCAATCCCATAAGAATATGATGCATGATACTGCTTAGGCAAACGGCCCGATCATATAAGAATATGATACTACCGAGGCGAACAACCATATCCCATAAGAATATAATACAGCCGAGGCGAACGACCCAATCCCATAAGAATGTGGTACATAATCCCGCCGAGGAAAACGACCCGATCTCATTAGAATAAGAAGCTTTAACGGGTCCTTAACCCCACTCACGAATATACGTGTGAGTTATGAAATTTAAAGAAGCTTTCCGATGAAAACGTACGACGCCGGAGAAATTCACAGGGAAAGCACACTTATTCTGCAGCTAATCAAGTAGCTCATCAAATCTCTACAATAGCAAGTCTATCACTCTACGCAAGCCTTGTCTCAGGTCGTAACACGAAATCAAGTAACTAAGCAAGCAATAATAACACAACTAGTACAAATAAAGCATGGCGTGAATCGTCGTCTACCCGGACATAATACGAAATTCTTGCATGCACGAAACTCGTCACCTCATACACACGCATCTCCCACAATATGTTGCATATAACAAGATTAACACCTACGAGGTAATTTTTTCCTCACAAGGTTAGACAGGAGACTTACCACGCTCCAAAGTTTTATAACCGGCTCAAATGCCTCTCTAGCACCTCCAACTGATGCCCATCGATCTGAAACTAGTCAAAAAATATGAAAACCAATAAATATGTACTCCAATACTCATAATTAATCAATTTATTTGAATTCCCAACTTTTCTCGAAAAGTTAACAAAGTCAACCCCCGGGCCCACGTGCCCGGATCCCGAAAACATTCGAAGATAAATGTCACCCATAACATTAAGAACTCAAATATGTAATTTATTCTTAGTTCCATTTCCAAAATCGCGGTCAAAATCCAAATATATCAATTTTTAGGTTTCCCCTTAAAATCCCAAAATTTCCATAATTTTTCATGTTAAATCGTTATGAAATTCATGAAATTAACTTGCAATAAGTGGAAATCGCTTACCTCGTATTTCTTGATGAATAACTCCTCAAAATAGCTCCCCAAATTCGGCCATCCAAGTGAAAAATGAGAGAATTAAAAGCTACTCCTTGATTTAAAAGCACCCCACTGCCTAGCGACCTTCGCACCTGGGGCCTCTCAGTCGCACCTACGACTCTACACCTGTGGAAAAAATCCATTGCAGGTGCAGTTCCCTCTAAGCCCAGGCAAATCCTCTTCTGCAGACCAAAATAACGCATTTGCGCTTGCGCTTCTGTGGACAATAAGCGCTTATGTGCTCATGCACAAGCGTGACCAAGTCAGCTTTTGTGGCCCAGGCCTTCTTAGCCACAAACATTCTAGCTTCGACGAATGAGTCCGGATTACACTTAAAAATCCCAGAATGATTCCAAATTTGCGTGCAAGTCACAAATCATGATACGAACCTATTTCAAGGCTTAGAACTCCAAATAAATATCGATTACACCACCTTCAAAATACCAACTTTCCAAGTTAAGCACCGAAATGCTTCCGGACCACCCGATATTGGCATTTTGAAGGTTTTGGAATTTCCGGACCTTAACATGGCCCGGAACCTATTCCGAGGCTCAAGGCAACGGTTATTGATCAACTTAATTACTCATTTTATTACTTCAAAACCATAATTTTCATTAAGGAAGGAAATTTAAGCTTTTGAATCCACGAGAACGTACAAAACTATTAGTTTATAAAAGAAATGAAAGGTGATAATAATATATAAATCCGTAAGCATCAACTAGTATCCCAAAACCCTGTGTCACAAGTGCATGAGCATTTACTAAGGAGTACAATAATAATACATCATTTGTCTAGAATGTAAATACGACAGGATAAAATATATAGCACAATGGAGACTCTGTGGACTGTGATGTGCCGCATGCAATGCAACTCATATGAAGTCTCCTCAACAACTGCGCTTACGTGCCAAGATGATCATCAAATGAACCTGTCAAATCCTGCACATTTAGTGCAGAACTACAGCATCAGTACGTAAATCAACACCAGTAAGTATCTAGGCTAACCTCGGAGAAGTAGTGACGAGGGGTCGACATCGACACTTACTAGTGGTCTAATAAATCAATATGGTAGATCATAAACAAATAAGAGTACAACAATAGTAGTGAGGTAAATCTGTAACTAACACAATCTTCCAAAATTTTCTTTTTAACGATATCAATTTCTCAATCTCGTATTCTATCTCAACAACTCAAATATATCAAGTGCCAACAAAAAACAGATAATAATTCTCATATAAAGTGCAAGGAATCAGTGGAAGAAAAATCTCGTGAATATTCGGAGTGCTAGCAATATAACGCACGATTATGTCGAGGTCCTACAACTAGATATCAGAAAGAATATGATACTGCCGAGGCGATCAGCCTGATCCCATCATAAAGTGTACACTTCTAAGGGTCGAGCGGCATGAACCATAGATGCATCTATTATACTGCCCAGGTAAACGGTCCATTCCCATGAGAGTGTTGTACATAATCCTGCTGAGGTGTTCGGCCCGCTCCACAAGAAAAGAAAGGAATTATCGAATTACGAGACACAAACTTACGATACAGTATATGAACACAAGGTGAGTATAACCTTTACCGTTTCTCAAATTAACTTGACAATAACTCAATGTAATAAGGCTCGGCCTAATATATATGTATATATTTCTATTTTCAATTAATTAAGCCTGCTGGATGAATTGAAATATTCCAAATATTACATGGTAATGTACTAAGTATACCCGGACATAAACATGCTTTAGCTACGTACCGATTCTCGTCACCTCGTGCGTACCTAGCATCCACAATTAATAGCACATAACAATTACATCACCTAGGGGGTAGTTTCCCTCTCAGAAAGTTAGACATGAGAATTACCTCGCTCTGAAGATCCATAACCGGCCCAACACCTCTCTAACACCTCACTCAAAGCCAAACGTTCCGAACTAGTCAAACAACATGCAAATCAATCAAAATATACTACAATGCTTACAATCTAATAATTTATAATGATCCCCAATTCTGCTCGAAAAGTCAATAAAGTCAAGTATCAGGCCCACGTGCCCGTCATCCAAAAATTTTCTATGATAAACTTTATCCATAACACCATGAAATCAAATATATAATTTAGTCCAAATTCCACGTCCAATTTTGTGGTCAAAATTCAAAAATACCAAATTCTAGGTTTTCTACCAAAATCTCAAATTTCTACTAATTTTCATGTTTAAATTCATATATAAACCATGTATTAACTCACAATGTGTAGGTATCTCTTTCCTTAAGATTGATGATGAAAATGTCTCCTCCAAATCGCCCCAAAAATTGCCCAAGCAAGAGAGGAATAAGTGAAATGAGCAAACATCCCAATTTAAACAAGTCTCTCCAGGTCCTTCTTCGCGATCGCAGAAAATGCTTGGCGATCGCGAAGCACAAATTCAAGCAGCCAAAAATTAACCTATACGAACACAAAAGGCCAAGCACGAACGCGATGCACCGGGATTCAACTCTTCGCGATCGCGCCACTCTTCACGCGATCACGATCGCGATAAACAAACGGGTAGCATCAGGCCACCCCTCCTTCCTTCTTCGCGAACACAGTACCACCCTCACGTTCGTGTGGTACTTCTTGCCAAAACACTGGATCACAGGCCTAATCTCACGATCGCATAGAACATTTTTGCGATCGCAGACTTCCACCCACGATCACGTACAAGGAAACCAGCAACTTCAACAAATCCCCCAAGTCGAATTTCAATTCGTTAACCATCCGAATTCCACCCAAGGCCCTCGGGACCTCAACCAAATGTACCAACAAGTCCTAAAACATCATATGAACTCGCTCGAAGCCTCAAATCGCATCAAATAACACTAAAACCACGAATCGATGATCAGAACCTTTCTTTAAACTTTCAACTTATAAACTTCGACGAATGCGTATGATTCATACTTAAACATTCCGGAATGATGCCCAACTTTACGTACAAGTATAAATCACAATACAAACTGATTCCAAGGCTTGGAACCCCAAGCGTACATCGATAACACCAAAGTCCACCTCAAACTAAACTTAGAAAATTTTAAAACTTTCAAAATACCAACTTTCCACAATAAGCATCGAAATGCTCCCGGGCAACCCGATACGCAACCCGAACATACGCCCAAGTCTAGAATCATCATACGAACCTATTGGAACCTTCAAATCCCGATTCTGAGATCGTTTACTCAAGATTCAAACCTTAGTCAACTCTTCTAACTTTAAGCTTCCAAAATGATAATTTTCCATCCAAATCAACTCTGAACCTCCCGAAATTCAATTCCGACCATGCGTACAAGTCATAATACATGAAGTGCAGCTGCCCAAGGCCTCAAACCGCAGAACGACGCGCTAGAGCTCAAAACAACCGATCAGATTATTACACTCTCCCCCACTTAAACATACGTTCGTCCTCGAATGTGCCAAGAACTACTCTGGAGTTGTCCAAAATCATTGTTTAACACCTCGTGCACCTTCCCGTGCCACCACAACCCATGTGAGCACATTAGCTCGAGTGAGACTGAAGATCGTCCTATAACCTTAACTAACAATCCTTAGACCCAATTCCAACATCCGAAGTTCTCCATGAGACCCGATTCTAACATATGAACACCGCATCAATCACTACACACTATACCAAAACATGATCATGCACCTTTGCAATACACTTCATAATACATGTAAGCCATGTTCCAACTGTGGCAATACTTCCATGACGAAAGAGATGCGTAGAAACTTATAATCACCTACCAAAACAATAATCACGGGGCCTCTTCACATTACAAGAACCATTACGTCATTCTGAACTGAATAACGATATTTTATATTTAATATACCATACTTGAATCCCATCGCACTAATCTATGGTCTAATAACCTCGTCTCACTCAGTACAAGCTGCTTGGAAAATAAGCTACCTCAAACACCGTCTAAAATCTTATACAGCGACACCAAAGTTCCAATAAGCTACAACTCGAATATGACTCATAAGGAAGAAAGAACTCCGATAGGGAACTACCCAACCTGCGTAAAGAATAAAATGGCCAACAGATGCTATGAACCTTTCTTAGAGAATTAGAAACAAATGCACAATAATAAGTATAGGGAACAGTACTCAACATCTCACTGATGCGGCATGCAACCCGATCCAAACAACATACCTGTGGCGCCGTGCCACCCGATCCATTCATAACAATCAATAAGGAAATACTCATCGATCCATCATTCTCATACCAAAAGAATTCCCGAATATCGACCACAAGTACACCAAGTGCATAATACAACTCTGGGGAGCGGATAGCGTCATGCGCTACAAAACTCGAGCTCGACTACGATGCAATAATGACAAGCTATACAGGACCAAAACACACGTGCAAATAATCAAGCTATATCACAAACCACATAGCATAATTTAATATTAAAAAGAAATAGCTGACGACATGAATAACACCCAACACTCGAAGACTCCTCCGTAAACAATGGTATGCTGAATGAACATATCCGACCTGACGTAGAGCACACATTCATATCCGACCTGGGCCAACAACTTTTCAAGGATCCACAATGGACCTATTCATGAAACAAACGAGCAGTCGTCCAATCCGGACCAAACTCCCAAAGTCCACAAAAAAATGATTAGAGCGCATTTCAGGCATAAACTCTCACATTAGCGATAGTACCAGAATCTCCATACTTGGTTTCAATCCTTAACAATTGAGTGACTAACATGTAACACTTATACAAATCTCCCCGTGGGATACGCTCCTACGATCTTCCACACCGGGTAGCCAAGTATGCACATCCATACCACAAACCGTCTAATTTTGTAAATCCAATCAAGAACTCGCAAATCAATGAACCAAGCCTCTTACACAGGCTACCGTTCTCAAGTGACACCAAAGAAAATGCCAGCTTACCCTAAACATCTGAATTCTTCTTTGCTCATCTGAGCTCGTGACATTTTTATCAACACCAAACCACAACCTTGATCCTCAATTCCCAATTCTCATGCCGCTCACTGCACCTATCATGCCGCTACACGAGAGAAGAAGAATTTATCACAACCCCTAAATTACTAGTAGAATAAACACTGTATTGGCTAGAAATCTTTCACTTAACTCATTTCAGAAGAACCATTGCAACATGCACCTAAACTCTCATAATCGCATAAAATACAAACGTTAAGTCGTGGTCTAAATCTCCATAACTCTTTTAGAATCCATTTACTCAACAAGGCTATCTGAATCGAATACCTCATGTGATGACCCTATAGTTCATCTAGAGTTTTAAGCTTAGTTCTATGTTATGAAACCTCAAATAGCTCCTTTTTTCCTTCCTCGATTTGTGTGCATCCGTACCATTTTCTAGAAGGTTTTTATATGAAAAATCGGTAAAATGTGAAATTGTGCCTTAAAGATCCACTTGAATTGACTTCGGTCAATGTTTGAGTAAAAGGACTCGGATCTATGATTTGACGATCCCGGTGGGTCTGTATCGTGATTTGGGACTTGGGCGTATGCCCGGAATCAAATTCAGAGGTCTTTAGCTCGAGTTATCATATTTTTGTCAAAAATCTGAAGTTTAAAGGTTTAAGGAATTAAAAGAAATGACAAAAGTTTGACTTTATTACTATCGGATCCAGATTTTGGTTTCGAAGCTAGTTATATGTTCATTACTATATTTCTGACTTGTCTGCAAAACTTGGTGAAAAAAGGAGTTGGTTTGACGTAATTTGGACGCCGTTGTAAAATAGAAATGTTTAAGTTTCATTGAAAATTTCTTTGATTTGGTTTCTGGTTCATCTTTCTAGGTGTTGCTTTTGCAATATGATCGTGCGAGCGAGTTCGTATAAGATTTTTGGAATTATGTGCATGGTTGGTTTGGAGCCCCTATAGAAAACCTTGCCAGAAAGACCCAACTGGGAGAAAAACTAGACAAAGGGAAAAAGATTGCGGCACATGCTTTCAGTATAGGCGGTGCTCAATAATATCTTTTGAGGTGTTCCACATTCTAGTTGCTCGGCAATTTTACTCTGTCTTGATTTTCCAATTCGTATGATCCTTTCCCCGTTACTACTAAAACCCGGGAGAGGCCTTCCCACGTCGGACCTAGCTTTCTCACGTTAAGCTCCCGGGTGTTTTGAGTTAATTTCCTTAAAACCAAGTCGCCCAGTTTGAAATAATGGAAATTGGATCTTCGATTGTAATATTTTCCAATCTTTGTTTTTGGTCCTCCATCCTTATATGCCCCGAGTCCCTACGTTCGTCGAGCAGCTCCAAAATGGCCAATAATGCTTCATTGTTCGCTTCTTCATCTGCCTGAAATTATCTCATGGTAGGTTCTCCTACATCCACCGGAATCAAGGCTTCTGCTCTGTGTACGAGAGATAAAGGTATCTCCCTCGTGCTTGATTTGGCCATTGTTCGGTACGCCCATAGTACTCCTGATAGCTCTTCGGGAAATTTTCCTTTTGCTAATGCAAATATCTTTTTGAGGTTTTGAGTAATCACTTTGTTTGTCGATTCCGTTTGACTGTTTGCGCTCGGGTTGTGTGGCAAAGATGTGATTCTTTTGATTTTCAAATCTTCGAGGAATTTTTTGACCTTTGCAATTGTGGCCCGTTGTCGCAGGCTATCTCTTTTGGTATCCTGAATCTGCAAATTATGTTTTCCAACAGGAAATCGACCACTTTGAGCTCGCCAATTTTTTGGTAAGGACCTGCTTCATCCCACTTTAAAAAGTAGTCATTTAAAATAAAAAGAAATCTTACCTTACCGGGTTCCTGCGAAAGCGGAACCATTATGTCTAAACCCAATTTCATGAATGGCCAGGGCGACAAAACCAAGTGCAATAACTCTGTCGGTTGATGCACCAATGGTGCGTGGCATTGACACTTATCGCATTTCTGAACATAAGCCTTAGCGTCTTGTTCCATCTGGGGCCAGTAGTATCCTATCCTAATTAGCTTTAATACCAAGGAGTTTTCACCCGGGTGATTTCTTCAGATCCCTTTGTGAACTTCTCTCATGACATAATTAGATTCGGAGGCTCCTAAACATTGGGCCAACGGTCCTAGAAAATATTTTCTATACAAATTGACCTCCTCTGAAGTAGTATCGGGCAGCTTTAGTGCGCAGCGCCTGGGATGCCTTCGGGTCTTTGGGTAGTTTTCCATGCTCGAGATAGTAAATGATCTCATTCCTCCAGTCCCAGACCAAATTGGTCGAGTTAAAATCATAATAGCCATCCACATCCAATACTGAATGCATAAGCTGCACATCATACTGGAGTCTGATCCCTTCATTTTCGTGGATGAGCCCAGATTGGCTAGTGCGTCTGCTTCCACATTTTCTTCCCTCGGGATGTGGATAATATACCATTCCCTGAACCGTGTGACTAGAGCCTGGACTTTCACTACATATTGTTGCATGCGTTCCTCTTTAGCATCGAAGATTCTGTAGACATGATTTCCTACTAGTTGGGAATCACATTTGATTTCTATGACCTCGAAGTCTAGTCCCTGAACCACCTCAAGTCCTGCAATCAAAGCCTCGTACTCAGCTTCATTGTTAGCCAAAAGAAGAGTTCTTATGGCCTACAACAGGTTTTCTCTCGAAGGCATGATTAGTAATACACCGAGCTCGGACCCTTTCACATTAGAAGCTCCATTTGTAAACAAAGTACAGACTCCCAATGTCGATTCAGACACCATTACCGCTTCTTTGATAGTCAAAGGCACCAGTCCTGGACTGAAATCGGCCACAAAGTCAGCCAAAACTTGTGACTTAATCACAATTCTAAGTTTATACTCTATGTCAAATTCACTCATTTTGACTGCCCATTTGGCCAGTCGACCTGAAAGTTCAGATTAGTGAAGGATATTCCGCAGGGGAAAGGTTGTCACCATGGCTATCGGATGACATAGGAAATAAGGCCAAATCTTACGGGCGGAAACTACGAGAGCTAAGACTACTTTCTTTGGATGTTGGTAGAGAGTTTCTGCTCCCATTAAAATTTTACTAATATATTAGATAGGAGATTGCTCATCTTTATCCTCGCGGACTAAAGCGACGCTTATTGATACGTCCAAGACCGCTAAGTAAATCAGCAACTTCTCGCCTTCCTATGGTTTTGATAATAATGGAGGGCTCGATAAATACCTTTTCAAATATTTCAGAGCCTGCTGGCATTCCGGAGTTCATTCAAAGTTATTCTTCTTTTTCAGAAGTGAAAAGAAGTGATGACATTTTTCTGAAGATCAGGAAATGAATCTGCTTAATGCAGTCAGTCTTCCTATTAACCATTGAACCTCCTTCACATTTGATAGTTGGTCGAGGATGTCCTCAATGGCTTTAATTTTATTGGGATTGAGTTCGATCCCCCTCTGCGACACCAGGAACCCTAAGAATTTATCGTAGCTAACTCTGAATGCATACTTTTCGGGGTTACGCTTCATGTTGTGTTTCCTTAGGATGTCAAAGGTTTCTTGCAGGTGTTTAAGATGATCTCCTACATTCAAATACAACCAACATATCATCTATAGAAACTTTCATGGTTTTACCTATATGTTTTTTAAATATTTTATTCACAAGCCTCTGATAAGTGGCTCCGACATTCTTAAGACCGAAAGGCATCACATTATAGAAATATGTGCTGAAATTCGTTATGAACGAAGTTTTTTCTTGATCCTGGGGGTTCATTTTGATTGGTTATACCCGGAATAGGCATCAAGGAAACTCATCAACTCGTGTCCAGTCGTGCATCAATCATTTGATCAATGTTTGGCAATGGGAACGAGTCTTTTGGGCACACCTTATTTAGATCCTTATAATCTATGCATATGCGAAATTTATTATTATTTTTTGGGATTACTACTATGTTAGCTAGACAGTCACGATACTTTACCTTTCGAATTGAATTGGTATCAAGAAACCGAGTTACCTCTTCTTTGATGAATTTGTTTCTAACATCGGTGACAGAGCGTTTCTTCTGCCTTACCGTAGGGCCGTTAAGGCCCAGGCTTAACTTGTGCATGGTTGCCGCTTCTGAGCTCGGGGTTTAGTCTTCTCCCGAAGTGGAACTTCCTCTTCCGCTGTGGAATTGGTTGCGTCTGTTTCCTCTAGTGCCTGGAAATATCTTGGTCCTTGATAGGATTCTGATGACTCCTCCCCCCTGTTGACTTCGTTCGGCTTGGGAGAGGGCATCGGTTCCTATAACAACTGTGTTGCATGCTCCTTTCTTTTGCTACTGGAAACTGAAATCGCGTTCATCTCCCTTGTTGCCAGCTGGTCTCCTCTTATTTGTTTCATTTCCTCCGAAGTTAGGAATTCAGAAGTTGATGATATGTTGAAAGCACAGCATTCATCTCGTGTAGCCATGGTCTTCCAATAATGGTATTATAACACATATCGCCATCTACTACTTCGAAAAGGGTCCTCTTCATTACCCTTTTGGCATTCGTGGGCAACAGGATTTCCCCTCGGGTATGCTTGCTAAATTAAACCCGGCGAGGAACATCATGGCCGGAATAATTCTTCTGGTTAGCTTGGCTTGTTCCAACACTCTCTATTAGATAATGTTGGCTAAACTCCCTAGGTCCAAAACACGTTTAATTTTAAAATACAAAACATTAAGAGAAATTACCAGGGCATCGTTGTGCAGTAGTAGGCGTCCATCTGCGTCTTCCTCTGTGAAGGTAATGTCGTCCTCAACGAATTCCCGGAGTCTCTTGCTATGGGTCACTAATACCTTCATCTTTTGTGTTGCCGAAAAGGTTACACCATTAATCTCGCCCCCCCCCCCCCCCCCAAAAAAAATCATTTTGATCGTCAGACAATGAGGATCTTCTTCCTCTTTCGAGGGTTCTATGTTATATCAATTGCGACTGTAGTTGTTCGGCAGCCCCCAATCCGGTGGCCGTTGGTCCCATGGTACTCGCACCATAAATTGGGATCCCTTTGACTGGGGTCGGATCTCATCGGCCTCAGGAACCATGCTTCCTTAATGTTCCTCATAGGCGACACTAGTTCCAGTATGGTGACGTTGAAATTGTATTCGGAAGGCCTGTGGTAGGTGGAGTCCGGGGGGCTCAATAACTCTTTGTCTTGCAAAGTTCTGTTATTTTAGCCGTGATCCGCTTTTCTTCCGGTAGCAAACCCATTCGCTGACTGTAAATCTCTGATGCGTCCTTCGGCCCTTTCGTAGGGCGAAAATCAACCTCGGGAAGACCGTCGGTCTGCGTTGAAATCATCCTTCGATTTTTCCTTATTTTTCTCTCGATCTTATCCCTTAGTTGAGGCCAGGAAACCAATTTGGTCATCCTCAATTTTTATCTTTGACTCGTAGCGGTTGTGAAAATCTGCCCATGTTGTTGCCTGAAACTCGAGCAGACTTTCTTTCAATTTTCGGGAAGCGTCTGAACTCCTCGGATTCAGCCCTTTCGTAAATGCCTCAGCTTCCCATTCGTCCGGCACGGCCGGTAAGAGCATCCTTTCCTTCTGGAATCTGGTCCCGAACCCCCGCAGCAATTCAGACTCTCCTAGCGCAATTCTGAATATGTCAGCCTTCCGAGCATGTACCTTCCTGTCCCCGGCATGGGCCTTGATTAAAGAGTCTGTGAGCATCTCGAAAGAATCCATTGAGTGCTCGGGTAAAAATGAATACCATGTCAAGGCCCCCTTTGCGAGGGTCTCCCGGAACTTCTTCAGTAAGAATTTTTCAATCTCATGCGGAGATAAGTCGTTTCTTTTCAAAACGCTGTTGTATAGGTGGTGATGTTCTCCTGAGCATCCGAAGTCCCATCATATTTTGGCATGTCGGGCATTTTGAACCGCTTCGAGATCAACTCCGGTGTCGCGCTTGGTTTGAACGACAACTGGGTGTATTTCTTTTAATTCGATCCTTTCAAAACTGGTGGTGCACTCGGAATTTGGTCCATTCGGGCGTTTATTTCCCTCATAAACCGCATGAGTTCGATTTTAAAGGGATCACATAATTGTTACCAAATTCACGTTGTTGGAAGCACCTGACAACACCTGCCTTAACTCTGTCATGAACTAATCCTGTCGCGAGACATGGCCTATAATACCCTTTTGTTGCTCCCCCAAGATTCTCATCCTTTCTGCGACGTGCACGTCTTCAGCATCATTAGGAGTTGCCTCCCGAACATGTCGTAGATATTGACCGCCATGGACCGGCGTGGTCTCATCCCCCTCATTGGGGGTATCACTGATCGAGTCTTCATGTTGATACTAATTTCCTAGGGCCTCAACGTTGTGTGCGACGTTGACATTGTTATCTGCCTTTTTTATGATTTTTATGCTAAGAAACAAAGAATTAAACAAGTTAGTAATAGATGCGAGGATCAACCCTATTACGCAATTGTCTAAGCCTCACGGTGGGCGCCAAAATGTTACTTGTAACACGGTACAATTGAATTTATACGTGGTTTATAGACAAGCGAATTGATTTACTCTCGTAATGATAAGTAAATTAAATAAAAATGCAAGTCTTGCGTTGAAATCGAGATAAGATAGTGAGTAGCTTGGTTATGGGATAAGAGCTTCCGAAGGCAACAACAGTACCAATAAACAAGAGATAAAGTGTTATTGAGCTTAGAACAATGTGGAGCATAAGTTTGACAGAAATTTCGTGTCCCCTACATTGGTTGTTGAATTCACTATTTATAGTTGCACCTAGGGAACAAGGTCCTAGAATCAAGTCACTCTTAAATGACAATTATGAGGGTCATTGAAGAATGTGTAACGGCAGGTTATGAATGTCATATTCTCTATAACGAACTATGTATTTAATATTGCAGAATAGTCTTCATTGAATGCTATCGGATGACAGTCATTCATGAGCAATATCCCTTCGTGGGTCACCAAGATTGCTGCCCCGGATTTGATTTCCACTTGTCTCGCTTTTCATCTGTCTCTACTTCCACGTATCGCTCTATTATGTGAATATTCAATATGAACATATTTTGTCCTATACAATAATCAATCTAAGATAAAATAAAGCTACTACGTAAAAATGTGACATATGAATTAGTGAAACTACCAAAAGGTAAGAGAAATTTGGAAAAGACAACTAGATCTTAAGATGGGAGTAAAACCAATAGACTAATACACTTTTGCACCTTAGACTTGGTCCAAAAAATATGCAATATCATATCATATTAAGAACGTGTGTATAATTATTTATTACAAAATTGGGTCAAACAAAAACAATCATAGTGAAATAAGTACTTTTTTTTAAGATTTGAGGCGTTTTTACAGCTTTTTATTCGTAATTTACTTGTATTGTATAACTACGACTTTATAGAGTGCTTGAATAACTTATGCTGTAATTAGATTGTGTTCCACAACTTTCTGAAAATTAAAAGAAAGAAAAGAAGAAACGAGGTGTATATTAATTTATAGAAAGTATCTGAAGCCAACGTCCAAGCCCCTGTCCAAGGAAAGAAAGACAAAAGATGTCCTTTCAAAGTATAGACTTTTGAAACATGATATAGGTTAGTCAAACTTTTCATGATCACATAAGTAGGCCTTTGTCCCACCGACATAGTTGTTTAAATATCTTCTACTATTTGCGGTAGAAATTGAAGGCAAGTCTTATTTGATCTCTCCCATTTAATTTACACTCATATTTTTAGAATTATTTAATCTATATTTTAATATTTATAACTTCAGGCGCCGCCTTCTTAATATCTGTGCAAAATTTCAGCTTATTTAGTGCTGAAATTTTTTCAAATTAACTAAATAACTTCAGCATCTTCTGCTGAAATTTTTGAAAAAGCTTTATTGCAAAACTAAACTTCAGTTTATTTAGTGCTGAAGTTTTTATAACCTAACTAAATAACTTCAGCATCTTTTGCTGAAATTTTTCAAAAAGCTTTTTATGAGAAACTATGAAATTCAGGACAAAACTTCAACATATTGAGTGTTGAAGTTTTTACAACTAAACTAAATAACTTCAGCATCTTCTGCCGAAATTTTTCAAAAAGCTAATGACGACAAAACGAATGANGACAAAACTTCAGCATATTGGGTGCTGAAGTTTTTAAAACTAAACTAAATAACTTCAGCATCTTCTGCCGAAGTTTTTCAAAAAGCTAATGACGACAAAACGAATGAACCCAGGACAAAACTTCAGCATATAGAGTGCTAAAGTTTTTACAAATGAACTAATTAACTTCAGCAGAAGATGCTAAAGTTTTTGAAACTAAACTAAATAACTTCAGCATCTTCTGCCAAAAATTTTCAAAAAACTAATGACGACAAAACGAATGAACCTAGGACAAAACTTCAGCATATAGAGTGTTGAAGTTTTTACAAATGAACTAATTAACTTCAGTAGAAGATGCTAAAGTTTTTGAAAAAGCTTTATGACAAAACTAATTAATCCAGGACAAAACTTCAACTTATTTAGTGCTGAAGTTTTTACAAATGAACTAAGTAACTTCAGCACTGCTGCTGAAATTTTTAAAAAAACCTAGAATGCTGAAGTGTGTGTGATTGCCTTTACTACTTCAGGCTCGTATGCCTGAAGTTTATGTGAAAAGTGAGTACGTTTGCAATTTTTTTTGTAAAGTGAGTATAAGTTAAAACGTGACCTAAAAAGCGGGTATAGATACAAAATCCCTCTATTTGCGACCTTCATCAAATCTTTACACAATCTATGTGAAATCAAAAGCCCACATGAAAGCTTTCAACCAAGAAAATGCTTTACGGTTTGGGCAAATTCGAAATTCAAAATATTGAACGATTAATCCGAACTTGAATTTAAAAAATTCGATCCAGTTCGAGCATATTTGAATTTGTACTATTTGTTAGTAGGGAATGGGTTCTATAATAAATAGGTAAGAAGCTAAAAATTGAACATAAATCAAATTAAATTCTAGAATAAGCAACCAATGTCCACATGTAACTTCCATTCATTAATAACAAGTTACAATGCTGCTTTTGCAGCTCATCAATAAATTGAAATTTGAGAGCTCTATTACAAACTTTACAGTTTAGTGAGACAACAAATCCTATACCCCATCATCATAAGGAAAAGAAGTAGAATCCAACCATTCTTCTCCAGTAATAAACTCTGAAACAGTGAAGTTGGAAGCATCATAATAGTCCATTATGTGATAACCTAACCATGTAACTCTATTATCAGTCACAGATGCAGGACCAGTATTATCATACTCACCATAGTATAATGTATCCAAACTTTGATTTCCTGACCATTCTTTCCACCCTTGAGGTTCAATAAAATCGTCTATGTATGACTCAAGGTATACCGTTCGCGAATAATTTCTCCACGGTCTTCCTAAGTAACTATTGATTATACTAGAATTAGAGTATAAATCTTCTGTAGCTAAGATAGAGCAATTTTGTATGGAGATACCAGTATACTCCTCAGGTGAATCGCGCGATTGAGCTGTAATGACTGTGAATTGCCCCCGCATTGGCATTCTTGACACAATGTTACATCCTTGGAAAACAACAGCTGCATTTCCGAAAATGTAATCTACTGTCCCGTAGATGTCACATTCTCTGTAAAATTGTCGAAATGAATGTGCGTATAAAGTGTCCTGGAATCCAGTTATGGTGCATCTATAGATAGCTGCTAAATCTGCATTGATTCGAAGGGCAACTGCTTGGTGCTTCTCTGGTCCAGCTGTGTTCTCAAAAGTAATGTCACGAGCCAAGAATCCTTCACCGGAGACAGCTGAAATCAATCAAAGAGCATAATTATATATGTTATCCATACAACATTAATAAATATATTCTCCTTCTTAAATCAATCAAACAGCAATAAATATATTCTCCTTTTCCAGTTAATGTGCCCGGGTTACTACGTTCGTAACACTAATGTCAGACTACTTCATTTTTGTGTGAGTTCAAACATAAATTCTTCAAAAATTTTAATAATATTTACATATCTAAAAATTGCATATAGGGTACTATAAGTCACAATAGTTAATAATTCAAAATATTTTATGAAGTCATAGGCAGAAAATCTGTCTATTATAAGAATAGGACTGAATTCAGGAGTATTAGTAATGTTGGGATTAGTTATATTCAGATTAGTTATGTTGGATTATTTCTTATCAATTGTTTAGTTTGGTGTATTAAAGGTTTAGAAAGGGCATGTCTGTCTTTACACATACTTATACATAATCCAAAAAAGTTATGGTATGTTAATGACATGGTTTTCTATCTGTAAATATAGTACCGAATAAGGTGTATAACTAATACTAATACTAGTTATAATCGGTTAAGAGAATACTACCAAATAAGGAATTAATAAAACAAAAATAAATACATACTCCTTCCGTTTCAATTTATGTGGACGTATTTCCTTTTTAGTCAGTGTCAAAAAGAATGATCTCTTTCCCTATTTGAAAATAATTTACTTTTATGCAATGATTTATAGATGCACAAAATATATGTGACTCATTTTACACCATAAATTTAAAAGACTTCTCTCTTTTCTTAAACTTCGTATTCAATCAAATGAGTTCACATAAATTAAACCGGAAAAAATATATTATTTTACCTAATACATCCTACGAAACGACTATTAATTATGTAACATAAACTTGAATAGTAGAAGGCACATAAAACACAAAGAGAAAAATTCTATGTGATGAATTTACCGACAGTGGCAGATCTGAAAGTAGTCCAACCATCAACCACACTTCTATTACCAGTTACCACAGTAACATCACTCCCATCTCCAAGAAGAACAATGTTAGTTTTCCAGCTTGGTATCTCTACATTTTCTTGATAAATCCCTTCTTTCACATAAATGAAAATTCTTTCATCGCTGTTATTCGGTGCAAAATCAATAGCTTCAGTTATGGTACTGAAATTTCCAGTTCCATCAGCTGCCACTGTGAATACCACCTCATCATTCGGGTCATAATCACTCTGCAATATGTGCCTGTCTTTCCTAGACAGCCACCTCGGCGGCGTAGACAAAAGCCTACGCCGCCTATTTCTATTTTTAACAGAGTACTTTGAGAGCATTGACAGAGAATTACTAACATGCTCGTAAGTACAACTCAGAGAGTTAACAAGTGTGGATTTTAATGGACCAGTAGTAAAATCCAGGCCTTCTAAACAAGTGGCTTTGTTACTAAGTGCTGCACTGAGAAAAGCTTTTGTATCAGCTAATATTTTTGGATTATTAGCTGATGAGACAGTATTGATCCGAGAGAGTGATTTCTTTATCGAAGATATTGTAATTTGATGAAGTTCTTTGCAATCTTGAACAATACCCTTTTGCTTTTCGACAAGATTTGAGCCTCCAGCTGATGAGAATAAAGTTGTGAGATGTCCTGTTCCAGATAAAGCTGATTGAAGAGATTGGAGGAGAAGGTTTAAGATGTTTGGGGTGATGTTAATGGAGATTGATAATTTGAGTGAGTTGAAACAGGATTCTGGATATGGAGTGGAGTTGCACAAGGATTTTAGAGGAGAAATATGACTAGTATTAGAAGTTGAGGAATTAGATGAAGAATTAAAAGCAAAACTTGTTAGTGTTGTTGAACACATTATCATGAGCAAGAGAAACTTCGTAATAAAGGAGGAGGCCATTCTTGACCTCGTTAGGAATAATGAAGCGAAATGCTCCGAAGAATTTCACTTCTTATATGGAGTAATAAAGTCTTGAATTTCACTTTTTATATAACTAAGTCTATTTGGAAACTCATGTGTATTATATGGTTACGTAATTATATAGTACAATAATTATGACATGTTTGTTTGTTATAACTTATTTATAATTGTATACGGTCGAAATCAGGTACACCCATTTTCAGAGGCTCGAGATGTTACCCGAGCCAAAGTTTGAATGGTTTAAACAAGTTTGGTAGACCGAGCTCGAGACTAGTAACGGAATGCAAGGTTCGAGGATCAAAAGACTTAACACCGGAGGCCGAGTAAAACCCATCTTGGGATAATGCCGTTATAGATTTATAATGGAATGGGCAAGATTCCTACAATGGCACAAAGTTCAAGGCGTAAATCGCGGAACAGATTTGTACGAATTCGTACAAGGCGGTTAGACAGATGTACAAATTAGATTCCTTGCCAGAAATAGGAATGTACCTTATTTAGGATTTCCTTATTATATAAAGGGGAGTCTATTCATTTGTAAACATCATCAATCATTGGCAAAGAATACACACTCTTATTTTTGCTCATCAGAATTATTTTTTAGCTTATAATATTCCCTTTGCTTTATTTATTCATCTGAGTCCATCTCGAGGTTATCCTGGCTCGAGGTCAAGGCCTGCTGACTCGTTGGTTTGATCAATCTTACTTACTTAACTCATACACTTATCTTATTGTTCTTCAATCAGTATTGGACTAGATCACATATCTTTAAGACCTCATTATAAGTTTAATCGTTACTCAGATTTTGGGGTAAATAGTTTAGCGCCCACCCGTGGAACTAAAGATAATATTGATTATTCCAGTGCTGATTTTTCATAACACACGTTATTTTCACACTTGTTTCTTGTCAAAGTTTCTTTGCTTTCAGGTTGAAATATGTCGAACTCGCAAAAAACACTCGTACACGACAGTGATGGTCACGGATTTCATGGGAAAAATGATAGTGTAGTTGCTTCAGGGGCCGGTGTACCACAGCTTAACCCCGGGGTAATTGCAGAGCCAGTTGACGTTGGTTCGCGCGTCGATCTGAATGCAGACTTGGGTACGGATATCGGAGGAAGTGTACGCAGGGAGGTCCGACATGGTGGTAAAGGAACATAGGGTTTAGGAGATGGGGGAGTTAGCCTCCAAGTGATCTTCGAAATGCTACAAGCTCAGCAGATGGCTATTTCTCAGCTTCAAAGTCAACAAAAAACTTCAAGCGTGGTCGAGCCAGAAACCACTCGCAGTACTGAACCGGTGCCAATAAGTTCGAATGGCAATGGATCGGTGATTGACCCCACAATCATGAAGATGCTCGAAGATCTCACCAAAAGGATCGAATCAGGAGAAAAGAGGATCGAAGATAATGATAAAAAGGTGGAGACGTATAAATCCCGAGTTGATCAAATACCAGGGGCACCTGCGATCTTAAAAGGTTTGGATTCCAAAAAGTTCGTACAAAAGCCTTTTCCCCCGAACGCGGCCCCGAAGCCTATTCTAAAGAAGTTCCGCATGCCGGACATACCTAAATACAATGGGACCACCGATCCTAACGAGCACATCACAACATAAACATGCGGTATAAAGGGAAATGACTTAGAGGACGATGAGATCGAGTCCGTTTTGTTGAAAAAATTGGGGAAACTTTATCTAAGGGAGCAATGATTTAGGATCACAACTTGCCCCCGAACTCTACTGATACATTTGCCATGTTGGTAGATTCATTTGTAAAGGCACATACTGGTGCTATAAAGGTTGCAACTAGAAAATCGGATGTTTTCAAGATTAATCAAAGGGACAACGAAATATTGAGGGAGTTCGTGTCCCGATTACATATGGAACGAACGGAGTTACCGCCAGTCTCTGATGATTGGGCCGTTCAAGATTTCACACAAGGGTTTAATGAGCGAAGTTCAATGCATCACGGCAGTTGAAGCAAAATATGGTCGAATATCCCGATGTTACATGGGCGGACATGCATAATCACTACCAATCAAAGATCAGGGTCGAGGATGATCAGTTGGGAGCCCCCTCGGGGTCAACCCACCCTAACAGGTTAGCGGTAAAGGCTTCGAGGGATATTGACAGAGAAGTGAGGTCAAATAGAGAAAGGTACTAGCCATATGTCTCGTATCCAAGAAATAGCGGTTCGGGACGCAATCCCCCCCCCCCTCGAAATGATCGAAGAAACAATTGAGTGCAAAATTATCGAGGACTCATGAGTAAGAATGAATTTGACAAGTACACCGGTCCCGTGGAAGCACCTCGATTATCGGAGTATAACTTCAGCGTCGATGCCTCGGGTATTATTTCGGCCATTGGAAGGATTAAAGATACCAGGTGGCCCAGGCCTATGAAAACTGACCCTTCTCAGAAAATCCCAACTTGATGTGTAAAATATCATGGTACACACGGCCACAGGACCGAGGACTGTAGATAGTTGAAGGAAGAGGTAGCTCGGTTGTTCAACGAAGGTCACCTTCGGGAATTCCTCAGTGACAGCGCCAAAAATCACTTTAGATAAAGAGACACCAATAGAAAGAATGAGCAAGAAGAACACCAGCATATCATCCACATGATTGTTGGTGGGATCGACATCCCACAGGGACCTATTTTCAAACGCACCAAAGTGTCGATTACAAGAGAGAAACAGACCCGAGATTATATGCCCGAAGGCACCCTTACATTCAACAATGACGAAACAGAAGGACTCTCTCAGCCGCACAACGACGCCCTGGTAATTTCTTTTTTACTAAATAAAATTCAAGTTAAACGTGTTCTTGTGGATCCAGGTAGCTCGGCCAACATAATCAGATCGAGGGTCGTAGAGCAGCTCGAGCTGCTAGATCAGATCGTACCAGCATCGCGAGTCTTAAACGGCTTCAACATGGCTAGTGAAACGACGAAGGGAGAGATCATCCTGCCGTGAATGTGGCCGGGACCATCCAGGACACAAAATTTCATTTCATCGAAGGTGACATGAGGTACAATGCATTGCTCGGAAGGCCGTAGATCCACAATATGAGGACGGTACCATCGAATCTTCACCAGATGATGAAGTTTCCAACAAAAGATGGTGCGAAAACAGTTTATAGGAGTAGCACGTAGCAAAGGAGATGTTTGCAGTTCATGATTTGACACCAACGCCGACACCTTCGACCTCGGAGAAATCGAACATCAAATACAAGCAGATGGCTAAATAGCAATCACAGTCCACAAACCTCGACTGAATCCGAGGAACAGGTACTCGAGAACGAAGAAGAAGATTTCCTTACCCCTCGAGCTTTCGTCGCTCCCGAGGAATCAAATGCAACGAAGTCCACGGTCGAGGAACTGGAGCAGGTGGTACTGATCGAACATCTACTAGAATAAAAGGTATACATGGGAATGGGACTAACCCCCGAACTTAGGAAAAAACTCATTCAATTCCATATCAATAACATAGATTATTTTGAATGGTGCCATTTATACATGACAGGGATTCCACCGAAGATAACAACACACCGGCTAAGTCTCAAACCCAGGTTTAAATCGGTGAAGCAAAAGAGAAGGCCGCAGTCCGAGGTAAATCATGCGTTCATAAAGGACGATGTAACTAAACTTCTTAAAATAGGGTCCATTAGGGAATTAAAATACCCAGAGTGGTTAGCCAATGTGGTCGTCGTTCCAAAAAAAGAAAACAAGTTTAGAAAGTCCGTATATTATAAATATTTAAACAAGGCATGTCCTAAAGACTCTTTTCCACTACCTAACATCGATCGTATGATCGACGCCACGGCCGACCACGAGATTCTTACTTTTATCGATGCCTACGCCGGGTACAACCAAATTCAAATGAACTCGGAGGACAAGGAAAAGACTTCATTTATCGCTAAGTATGGAACATATTGTTACAATGTCATGCCCTTCGGGATAAAATGCGGGAGCTACATACCAACTCCTAGTAAATAAAATGTTCGAACAACAGATAGGTAAATCAATGAAAGTTTACGTTGACGATATGCTAGTTAAGTCACTGTGGCACAGAGGACCATTTTATTCATTGCAGACAATGTTCGAGGTCCTGAGAAAATACAACATGAAACTCAACCCCGAGAAATGTGCTTTCGGAGTCGGCTTGGGCAAGTTCCTGGGTTTCATGGTATCAAATAGGGGGATCGAGATCAACCCCAACAAAATTAAAGCCACCTAAGAAATCACCATCATGAACAATGTGAAGGTCGTACAATGGCTAACCGGGCGGATAGCTGCTTTGGGGAAGATTTATCTCAAGGTCATCGGATCGGAGTCACATATTCTTCTCTTTGCTCAGAAAGAAGAATGATTTCGCATGGACTCCGGAATGTCAACAAGCGTTGGAGGAATTAAAGCGGTACTTATCGAGCCTACCTCTGCTTAACACTCCGGAGGCAGATGAGAAACTATACTTATACTTGGCCGTGTCCGAGGTAGCGGTAAGTGGCGTGCTAGTTCGGGAGGAGCAAGGTATACAATTTCCTGTTTATTATGTAAGTCGAACCTTAGGAGATGCTGAAACCAGGTATCCACATTTAGAAAAGTTAGCACTTGCATTAATAAGTTCATCTAGAAAATTGAAGCCATATTTCCAATGTCACCCCATATGTATGTTAACTACTTATCCACTTCGAAATTTTTTGCACAAGCCTGAGTTATCGGGCCGATTAGCCAAATGGGCCATCGAGCCAGTGGGTACGATATTGAATGTCAACCCCGAACGGCTATCAAGTCTCAAATTCTAGCAGATTTCGTGGCTGATTTTACTCCTACCCTCGTACTCAAAGTAGAGAAGGAACTTCTACTAAACTCAAGTACATCAACGGGTGTATGGACCCTTTTCACAGACGGTGCCTCGAATGTGAAAGGGTACGGGCTCGGCATTATTTTAAGACCACCTACGGGTAGCACTATTCGACAATCTATCAAAACATCTAGATTAACTAAATATGAGGCCGAGTACGAGGCCATGATTGCAGGTCTCGAATTAGCCAAAAGCCTGGGAGCAGAAGTCATCGAAGCCAAATGCGACTCTCTATTGGTGGTGAACCAAGTAAACAAAAGCTTCGAGGTTTGAGATTATGGGATGCATAGATATTTAGACAAGTTACAGGTGACATTGCACCGATTCAAGGAGTGGATGTTGGATCATACACCTCGAGAGCAAAATAGTGAGGCTGATGCACTTGCGAAGTTGGGTTGATCAGTCGAAGAAGATGATGTTGTCCCGGGGACTGTTGTTCAGTTGTCGAGGTCTGTGGTCGAGGAAGTTCACGCTGAGATAAACTCTAGAAGTTTGACTTGGGATTGGAGGAACAAATATGTTGAGTATTTGAAGCATGGAAAGCTCCCTTCGTACCCTAAAGAATTGAGAACCCTACGAGCTAAAGCAGCCCGATTCGCACTGGATGAAAATGGAACGTTATACAGGAGGACCTTTGATAGACCCTTGGCCGTATGCTTAGGACCAGGGGACACTGATTATGTTTTACGAGAAATCCACAAAGGCACTTGTGGGAACCACTCCGGCGTTGACTCTTTGATCCACAAAATTAATAGGGATGGATATTACTGGGATAGCATGGAGAAAGATACTAAGGAGTTCGTTCGAAAGTGTAACAAATTCCAAAGGTTTTCACCAATGATCCATCAGCCAGGTGAAAAACTTCATTCGGTCTTATCCCCATGGCCATTCGTGAAATGGGGGATGGACATCGTCGGCCCCCTGCCCACGGCACCAGGTAAGGCTAAGTTCATTTTGTTTATGACTGACTACTTTCAAAGTGGGTAGAAGCACAAGCCTTCGAGAAATTAAGAGAAAAAGAAGTCATAGACTTTATATGGGACCACATCGTGTGTCGGTTCAGGATACCCGCTGAAATAATATGCGATAATGGGAAGAAATTTATCGGCAGCAAGGTGAAAAAGTTCCTCGAAGAACACAAAATGAAAAGAATTTATCAACGCCATATCACCCAAACGCAAATGGCCAGGCCGAGTCCACAAACAAAACTATTATCCAAAACTTGAAAAAGAGGTTGAATGATGCTAAGGAAAAATGGAGAGAGGTGTTGCCCGAGGTATTATGGGCATATCAAACGACGTCGAAATCCAGCACGGGAGCAACTCCGTTCTCTTTGGTGTACGGTTCCGAGGCATTGATTCCAGTCGGGGAGACAAGCGTCAGGTTTCAGCATGCAACCGAGGAGTCAAACAACGAGGCTATGAACACTAGTCTCGAGCTACTGGATGAAAAACGAGAAGTTGTACTTGTTCGAATGGCCGCACAAAAGCAAAGGATCGAAAGGTATTATAACAAGAGGGAAAACCTTCGCCACTTCGTAGTCGGGGACTTAGTTCTAAGGAAAGTCACCCTCAATACTCGAGACCCAAATGAAGGGAAGCAAGGCCCAAATTGGGAATGACCGTACTGAGTCATCGGAGTCGTTGGAAAGGGATCTTACAAACTTAGCACGATGGAAGGCGAACAATTGCTAAACAATTGCAATGTATCGCTACTCAAACGATATTATTGATAAGGTATGATTTTCTCCTTTTTTTCATTTATATACGAGACTAACTCATTGCAGGTGCTCGATCGAAGATGACGAAAAATCCTTCAACTCGAAGACCTTAGGTTTTAAATCATGCGTTGTACTCTTTTTTCCTTAGATCGGGTTTTATCCCAAATGGATTTTTCTGGCAAGGTTTTTAGCGAGGCAACAATTATATGCTACCTAAGTGGAATCCAACAAGTATCCAAGGCTTATTTTCAATCAAACTCGAATACTGGGGGGCATCACCCTTGGGGGCTAGCATTTTCGAGGAAAATACTTCACGCCTAAGAAGGTCTCAATAGGAAAACCTTGTAATGGGCAAAACGGTCAAAGGAACCATGTCCGTATAGAATAATCGAGCCTCGAAGGCAAAACATGTACATATGTACCAACTATTTAAAGAAGCACCTTTCTATTAAACACTTTGTGTCTTGAAGAAATTTGTTACGCCATACTTATGATTCTATATGAGAAAAGGCTGAAGAGCCGAAACACAAGTACATCTCGACAACTCATGGACTATCATCGGTAGTCAACACATTCGATCTATGTAAGCTCGAACTCGTAAGAACTCAAAGAGGCGCCCCCCGACGAAAAGGCCAAGGCCATCACACTCGGGGACTAACATTTCGAACAAGTTCGAAATATTATCATTCATAACCGAAGGCTTCGGCTATACTAAAGACTACAGTCATATAAACAGGCCACGGCCGAAATAATGCGACTCGGAGACGTCTGACTTCCGCCATAAACTAAAGGCCTTCAACTATTACGAAAAAACAGTTAAACAAGGCTACCCCCGGCAAAATAAGGGCTTCGATAAAATCAACCTCCAAATAATTTAAAGGCTTCGATAACATCAGCTTTCAAGATGATAAATCGTTTCAACACAGATCTGGGTTTCGATCATCGAACTCCCGAAAAAACACAATGGATATAAACTTTTCACTAAGTCTTTTAGCCGGAAAGGGAATAAAGGAGCCTAAGGGCTGATGAAAAAGAGCCTAAGGGCCGATAAAAATGAGCCTAAGAGCCGAGATAAATAAGCCTAAGGGCCGACACACTAAGGGTTCGAACTCTCACTCGAACCCGAGGGGTCAATTACCCCGAGCCCAAACAAAATTTTTTGACTATGGCTCAAAAATCTGTCATCATTCGACACCTAGGGTATATATATCTCGAAGGATCAAATCCTATTCAACCTCGGCAATTTCAAAGGGACCACCCCAAGATAGAATCTCGAATGCATCGTTCGAAGGATGAAATTAGTGCAAGAAATTTTAAAGGAAAAAATACTAAGGAAACATTCAGGGAAATTTTCTTCTTAAATATATTCAAATGATGATATGTACAACATTTCAAGAGAAGAGAAAATACAAAAGAAAAAAGAAGGAAAGTTCCTATCTACACTGAGGGAGCATCCCCCATTTCGGGGGTAGCCTATTATCGGCCCCCTCTTCATTTTCGAGCCCGCCTTGGCCGTCTTCGATATGATCATCGGAGGAGGAGGAGATGAGAAATCGAGCATCAACTTCATCCGCCTTTGCTTGGGCTATCTTTTCAGAAAGATCGAGGCCCCTAGTATGTACCTCCTCGAGAGTCTTTCTCCGAGATAGATAACTGGCATAGTCGTTGCTTTGCTTTTCCCGAGCAACGGCTTCTCTCAGCTCTGTTTGAGAAGCTTTGGTGTCCTTCAAATATACGACAATAGTTTTATCGACCGTAATCTGAATCCTCTTGGCCTCAGCCCTATCTTCAACAACTTCGGCCTCGGCCTTGGCAAGATTAGCCTCGAGCTCAGTAATTTTTCCAGCCTAGGCCAAACTGCTCTCTTTGGCGTTCCGAAGGTGAGTCTCGTTAGCAGCTAGTTTCGTCAATGCAACTTCTTTCGCCGCATCCAGGAGGTCCATCTTTTCTTTCCATTAGTTTCACTCGGCACTAACTCGACCAACCTCACCTCGAAGTTGCTCCAGCATCTCCACCTTCTGCTGCAGTTGAGACATTAAAGTATTAGCTCTCGTATTTGGTAGGGGAAGGCCATACTCTTTCAAAACAAGATACCTGCTTCTCCAGTTCATCCCCGTATTCTCGAGCCCTGGTCAACTTCACCCGAAGGGTTTTAAGCTCCTTCTACTTTTGGTGACAAAGAAGCTTCAGGGCCTTCTCCTCGCCCAAGGATTTGTTTAGCTCGACCTCACATTGGCTCAGCTCAGCCTTAAACTTTGTTAACTCCTACAAAGAAAAGGAGCAATCGGTCAAATCAAGGAAGAAAAATTGCAACATTGAGAGTTGCAGCATCAAGAATTGAGGCTTACCTTAGAGAAGAGACGTTGGGCCTCTTCGAAGGTCGAGGACTCATCGATGAAATCGGCATCATCGACCCCAGTGAAACAACCCTGGAAAAGATCATCCTCACTAGGGGCTCCGCCTAACTCGGGTGTTTTCAGGGTCTGAGCATCCCTTATGGTTTCTTCGGAGTAGGCTGGTAAAGACGAAGAACGAGACATTGTCAAGGCCCAGGGCAGGTCGCCTGAGGCGCTCTTTTCGGTCGCGGGCATTTTGAAACTTGCTTTCTTTGTGGTAATCGTTGGAGGCTGCAGAGCAATTGTAACCTCGGGTGATTCAGGAGCTTTGTCCTTTTCATCCTTTGAGGTCTCCTCACCTCGGGGTGTGATCTCTGGCTCGGAGGGCTTAGCAGCTTTGGCCGATTTTCTTGTTTGGGTCATCAGAGCCGAATCTTCGACCTCATCATCCTCGTCGTCCAAGAACTGGTGGACTGAATCTATGTCCACATGAACGACGCTCTTCTTGCGCCTCCAAGCAGGCCCCTCTTTATCTTGAGGGTCCTCGGGCTTCGAAGCCCTTTTCCTTTTATTGTCCTTTTCTGGCTTTGGGACCGGAGACTCCATTTTCTCCCCGAGAAGGGCCTGTCTCATCTCGAAAAGATCACCAATTCCTTGACAAATAAAAACCAAGTGTGAGGAAGGAAGACTCTTCAATGAAGAAGGGAGTATCGAGGAATTTACCATGGTGTTTTGCTTCCCACTTGCCCTTCGACAAGTCACGCCACTTGCGATTATCATAAGAGGAGGTAGCAGCCATCTTCCAGACCTAGTCCTCAATATCGGGGACTGCATGGGGCATCCAAGGGACCGCTACAAATGAAGGAAAGAACGTTATGCAAATAATAAATGCAGAAAGGCGTTAAGGAAACAGGCTCCAGTTACGATTGAAGTTCCACTTCTCGGGGAACGGCATTTGTTCCTCGGGGACGACATCGGTGGTTCTCACTCGGATGAACCGGATCATCTAGCCTCGATCTCTATCCTCATCATTGTTGGCGAAAAGGGATTTGGTCGACCGACATTGGAGTTTGATTAGTCCTCGGAAGTGTTGAGGCCGGTACAAACGGATGAGATGGCTAAGGGTGAACTCGAGCCCCTCGGCCTTGCTGATAAAGAATCGGAGCATTATCACTATCCACCAAAAAGACGGGTGGATTTGACCTAGGGTAACCTGGTATCTTCTGCAAAATTCGATTACAATTGGATCGAGGAGACCCAACGTGAAGGGATAAGTGTATACACTTAAGAACCTTTCCACGTGGGTAGTAATATCCTCTTCACGAGTGGGGATCTGTATCACGACCTCGTCCCCCAAACCACATTTTTTCCTCACGGCATTGAGGTGTTTCTTTTTTGTTATCGAGCATATGTATCTCGAAGCGTGCTCACATCAACCGGGAACAGCGGGTGGATTCTCGACGGTGAAGTCTTTCTTCAGGGTATAGCCGTCGGGAACGATTTCGTGAAGGGTCGGAGCCTTACCAACGGCCGGACGGGAGGAAGAAGAGGAGGTTCCCTCTCTTTGAGAGACATCTTTAGAGGTTTTAGCCATTGATTCTGGTAGAAATAGGCATAAAGAGATAAAATTTGGCGGTTTTTAGCGTTAAGAAAGCGAAAGAACCGGTGGCGGAAGAGGGGAAGAAGAGATTAGAAGAAATGCAAATGGGAGTAAAAATCCTCAATGATTCAAATGACAAAGTATTTATAGGACACCGGCGACCGTTCGTTGGCACTAGTGGCCGACTAGCGCTGACGCGCATTTAATGTTTTGAGGAAGCGAACCGCTGGGACGTTTCTGTCACTTCAACGCTTGCGTCATGAGGATGATGTCATCATCAGGGACTTTGGGAAATCGAAATTCAAATCGTTTCTTATCACTTTATTCTAAGAAACGCGGGGACTATCTGTATACGGTCGAAATCAGGTACGCTCAATTTCAGAGGCTCGAGAGGTTACCCCGAGCCAAAGTTTGAATGGATTAAACAAGTTTGGTAGACCGAGCTCGAGACTAGTAATGGAATGCAAGGTTCAAGGATCAAAATACTTAACACTGGAGGCCGAGTAAAACCCACCTCGGGAGAATACTGTTATAGATTTATGACAGAATGTGCAAGGTTCCCGCAATGGCACAAAGTTCAAAGTATAAATCCCAGAACAGATTTGTACGAATTCGTACAAGGCGGTTAGAAAGCTATACAAATTATATTCCTTTCCAGAAATATGAATGTACCTTATTTAAGATTTCCCTATTATATAAAGGGGAGCCCATTCATTTGTAAACATCATCCATCATTGGCAAAGAATACAAACTCTCATCTTTGCTCATCAGAATTGTTCTTTAGCTTTATAATATTCCCTTTGCTTTATTTTACTGTTCATCTGAGTCCATCTCGAGGTTATCCTGGCTCGAGGTCAAGGCCTGCTGACTCGTTGGTTTGATCAATCTTGCTTACTTAACTCATACACTTATCTTATTGTTCTTCAATCAGTATTGAACTAGATCACATATCTTTAAAATCTCATTATAAGTTTAATTGTTACTCAGATTTTGGGGTAAACAATAATGTAATTGTCACTGTAATGTCTAATTGAACAAAATAATAATAATAATAATAATAATAATAATAATAATAATAATAATAATAATAATAATAATAATAGTTTAAATTAACATGTAGATAAATTTTACTGTGTGATAAAACAAATATGTAAATAAGCAATATCAAATATTAATTTTTTCGTTAAAATATTCTAAATATTATATTTAAAATACCAAATATTAGTTTATTATAGATTTCAGAGTAGTACACCAATGAAACTATTATTGGATAGCAACAATATAATGAAATATTAAATCTAAACAAATCAAGTATGAGTTATTCACTTTGCTAGAGAAATAAGTCATATTGGTAGATTAAACTGCATATTCACATATTGTTGTATGTATATTTAAAAAATGTATAAAATAGAAAATAACTTTGAAGAATATAATATAAGAGGCAAAGATTTGATGCACTAACAAACAAGAAAAAACAAAGAAGTACTGCCTGAAGCGGAAGCTACTGCTGTAATTACAAAATACGTAATTAAATGAAAACCAATATTATGCTAGAAATTGACAAACTTATTTTTAAAGCTAGTAAAATAGTATTACCTCCGTTTAAAGAGTTTACAATGGTTTGCGTATAATATGGGGAGAAATTGAAAAAGAGCTAAATTTATAAGTGATCATTTAAAAATAGCCATAATTTCAAAAATAATCGAAATTTAGCCACTTTACAATGATTTATAAGGGCTTTATTTGCAAACTGCAGTGACTCTAAAGAAATAAAATAAGTATAAATAAAATAAAAACTGATATAATAACAAAAACTGAATACACCAAAGAGAGCGCAAAGACGAGCAAAAAAGGGTCAAATAACACGGTCTAGTCAGTTTGCCAGCGTTTTCAAAGTCATTAAAAAATAGCCACTATTTGCTTTAACACGGAAAGTTCCGGCATAATATACTGGAGATTGGTGCACATGTGTATGAACTTCCAGCATATTATGCTGGAATTCCAAAACACGGAAAGTTCCAGCATAATATACCGGAGATTGAAGTACCTGTGTACGAACTTCCAACATATTATGTTGGACCAGTATATTATGTTTCCAAAACTAAGATGTTACGTAGGAGTTGAGAGAATCACTATAAATGGTCATTTAAATTGGAATTGAAGTGAGCATGGGAAAGAAAGAAGGTAATATTGGATCTTATTCACATGCTGAGAATCTTTCATGTCACGCAGAATTATTTTTATCTTGTTGCGTTTTTTGGGAATTAGTCAAGATGCAGATAATGGTACACATTTGTTTAGCTTCGTTCGAGAATACTGCCTTGTACATGTGATTTCAAGTCACATACGCCAAAAAATTGGAAGTCGTGTCTGTAAAAAGGATGGAGGATGCTACTGTCTTTTTTTCTTGTTTTTTTCCAATTTTTGCTACTATTCTATTGAGGGATTAAAGAATGAAAATGAGAAGAATTAAAAAAGAACTGAGTTCATATTCAGAGTATAAGAGCTCGTTTGACTAAGTTGTCAAAATTTACTTATTTTAAAAAATACTTTTTTTTTAGATTACGTTTTTCGAAAGTACTTCTGTAAAAAAAATAATTTGTGTTTGACCAATTCATTTAAGAAATACTTTTTGCAACATTTGGTAAATAAAATTGTGTTTGGCCACTCTTTCTAAAAAGTATGTTTGAATGTCAAATTACCAAAAAAGATAGTACCAAGGTCCTATAATTATTTTATAAAGAAAAATAAACTTAAGTATTTATCATAATTATTTTATATTTTATTTTATTAAAAAATAAAACATAAGGTAAACAAACATATTAAAGATTCAAATCAATTGTACATATATTGTTATACCAAAACATATTATTTTCTAATATAATTACTTATTGTTACGCGATGATTTGAATAATCAAAATACATCATTCAGTATGACTTAGAAGTCTATTCCACAAATTAATATATACTGATAATCCACCATGAAATAATAAGTAAAATCACTCATACATAATATTTTTCAACAATTTCACCTCTACTTCTATCACTCAACACCTCTATATTAGTAGAAGACTTGCCTTGTATTTCGAAAGGAATATCATAAGGCACATCTCCTTCTTCAATCTCTACTGTAATGTCTTCATTGACATAATAGTTGAATTCTTTATCAGTAGAAAAATTTTGTTGGATGAAGTTATGTAAAGCCACGATAGTTGTAAGTTGTAACTAAATGATTCTGAGTGCCAAACTTGAAAGATGGCATTGAGCGTAAAATAGTAATAATTTTAAATCTATAAAAAACATTTTCATAAAAATAATAGTTGAGTATGTTTAAATTCAAATTCAAAAAGAGTAACTAATTATTAATAACACATAATATATAATTTATTTTAAATTTAAATTAAAAATTGAAATTAATTCTTACCTCGCCTAACTGATTTTGTCCTAAATTTTCAAGTGGCCTATTGTGAGGCCGCCACTTGGTTTAATGTGGATGCTTTTTCTTCTTCTTTTAATAATATATAGATAGATTATGCGATGCTCTTGTAAATTTATTACCTATTTGTAGGTAATTTTCACAAGTTAGATTTGATAACAGTTTTAAAGATTGGGGAACTAATAGCCTATAACAGAAGAAATTATAAATGATTATTTGTAGGAAAAGAAATTAATAATCCAAAGAAGGATGTAGATAATGTACTTTAGTGTGAAAAAAGATCAAAATAATTTGAAAAGATACAAGACATTACACAAAGAAAAAATCAAAAACAAGAACAGTCAATAAAAATTTGAAAAGTTACAATATCATCCATGTATGTGATATCTTTAATCTTAAAAGAATGGTAAAAAACTAGAAACAAATATGAAAAGAAATAACTTCAATTAGTAAGGGATAATTTGAAAAATATAAATTTTAATGTGAGAAAAATTTTGTTTTGAATAAATTATTTTTTTGCTTTTGCTTCTGCTTCTGCTTTTGGAAGAAGCTATAATTTTCTGCTTCTTTCCAAAAGCAAAAAAATTGCTTCTACTGCTAGCCAAAAATACTTTTTCTGTCTTGGCCACAACTTACATTTTAAAAAAAGTACTTTTGGGGGATAAAAAGTATTTTTGGTCCCCGAGAAGCTTGGCCAAACAGACTCTAAGTCCTATCGGTGTTATTATTATATTTAATTTGCAAGATATTATGAAGATGTTATGAAAACTAATAAGTGTAGTATCAAGGAAATATATCACAGGCTGCGTGGCACATTTGAGAAGGTGAGCTGGAAAAAAGTAGTATGCCAGAATGCAGGATGTCCAAGATAGATTTTCATGCTAACACTGACGGCTCATGGTAAGCTATACACGAAGGATAGACTGCAGAAATGGGGTATGCATGTAGATGAAGAATGTGTATTATGCAAAACAGGGAAAGAAAGTATTCAACACTCTTTTTTTAGTGTACATATACAAATGCATTATGGAGCAGGATGTTAGCTTGGCAAGGAGTTAGTAGAGTAATACAGGGATGTGATCAAGAACTGATATGGGCAGAAGACATAACCAAGAAAGGAAATCCAAAGTCAGAACTGTTTAAAATGGTATTAGCTGCAACGGTGTATTATGTATGGTAAGAACGAAATACAAGAAGTTTCCAGGCAAAGTCAAGGGGATGGGAAGCAATATGCAAAAGGATTGTACAAAAAATTCATTGTCGAAGCAACAAATACATAGAAACGAGGCTGAATAGGCTTAATTGGTATCCATGTAATAGTTAGATATATATTTTACGTAAAAAGGAGGTGAGGGGAACCCCTAGCACCGGGATAACCACTAGAAGAACCAGGCATAGATGAACTCTGAACCGATGGTGCCCAAGATGAACTCTGAGCTGGCAGGGCACTGAAGGATGGTTGCACCTGATGCGAACTGTGAGGATCATGACCAACTGATCCACCACGATAACCTGAACGACCTGGCTAAGCCTGCCTGAATGGACGACCTCCGCCGGGCTGAGGCTTCCCCCTGAAGGAACCCCACCAAAACTCCCAGATCCTCGAGACCTCTTGGCCTCCCTCTCGATCCGCTCCTGGCGGCGAACCGACTCAATCTCTCTGGAAATGTCAACCACCTCCTCAAAAGAAGCGCTAGATACCCTCTTCCTGGTCAGAAAAATCCGAAGTTGATAAGTGAGGCCATCAACGAACCTCCTGATCCTCTCCCTATCTGTGGGAACTAGACAAATAGCATGACGGGCCAATTCGGAGAACCTCATCTCATACTGCATCATTGTCATGTCCTCTTGGTGCAACTTTTCGAACTCCCTAGGCAGCTCCTCCCTGCGGGACAGCGGTATATACTTTTCTAGGAACAGAATGGAGAACTGACGCCAGGTAAGGGGCGCTGCATCAGCAGTTCTACGCTTCTCATAGGCCTCCCACCAAGCGAGTGCAGCTCCTGCGAACTGGAAGGTAGTAAATGGGACCCCACTAGCCTCCAGTATCCCTGCTGTGCGAAGGATCCTCTGACAATTGTCCAAAAATCCCTAGGCGTCCTCGCCCTCAGTACCACTAAAAATCGGAGGTTGGAATCTACTAAACCTCTCTAACCTGCGCTGCTCGTCATCTGCCAAAGCTGGGACCACAAAATCTTGGGCTGGGGCAACCGGCTGGACTGGAACTGTCCCAGGTGTCTGAAGCCCCTGAGTAACTTGCTCAGGTGTCCGGGCAGCTGGATTCTGAGTGCCTCCCCCGGCCTGAGAAGTAGCAGCAGTAGTAGACACGACGACGCCATGTGCCAGGCTGGTGCACACCGTCAAAATCTGGGCTAGGGTCTCCTGAAGACCCGGAATCACAATGGGCACTGCTGGTGCCTGAGCCTCTTCCGTTGGGACCTCAACTGCGGGGACCTGATCATGAGCAGTGGGAAGGTCCACAAGTACTACCCTGGCTGCTGAGCGGGCTGCACCCCTCCCTCTGCCACGGCCTCGACCTCAGCCTCGACCTCCAGCTGGTCTTGTTGGTGTCTGATTACCACGATCGGTAGCACGAGTCCTCACCATCTGTGAGAGAATGAAAACAATAGAAGTTTAGTTCGAGTTTCAACAGAGTCGCACGACAGAATTCAATAATGTGGGATTCTTCCTAAGGGTTCTGTAGCCTCTCGAAGATAAGTACATACGTCTCCGTACCGATCTGCAAGACTCTACGAAACCTGCTCATGACTGGTGAGACCTATTTAACCTAACGCTCTGATACCATCTTGTCAAAACCCAATTTCGGAGTCGTGATGGCGCCTGTCGTGGAACCAGGCAAGCCGCCCTTTTTAACTAAGATAAATTCAATTTCTAGTAAAAAAAATACTATTTTAAACGAATTTATTGATAATACCAAGAATCTGGAGTTTTAAGAATAATATTTGAAAAACTAAATTTAAACCTCCAATCCCGGATCCGGTGTCACTCAGTCATGAGCTGCTATTTGAAAAAAATAAAGAATGAATAAATAGACAACATAGTCTCAAAATAAGTGTAACAGGTGGAATAAGGAAGAGAAGACGAGGTCGTGATCGCCAGCTGCTACCTCGACAACTCCAATGAAAACTCTGACTGCTGCTCAATATCCAATACCGGGTCCTGGTGTACCCGAATCTGCACACAAGGTGCAGGGGGTAACGTGAGTACACCAACTCAAAAGTAAAGAAACCAAACTATGGGCTGAGAAGTAGTGACGGACAAAACCTCAAAATTTAGAATAAACAATATACATAATTTAGACATGCTAACAGTTTATCAGGATGAGTAAATATGCCAAGTATGCCAGTATACTCTACATGCCATCATAAAATATATGTATGAAACTAGTGTTGATATGCACATGGTGCTCACAGCTCTCCCACAGAAGTCCACTCAGTAATATATATGGCTCTCAGGCCCAGGGAAGTTCCATACCGGAATATGCATAAACACCGGTGACCGTAGTCACTCCGTACTGAGGAAAAAGGCCAATCCAGCCCCACGGAGAAATTCCTTCTCCGGAATACAACACTCGGACAAGATCCATGCCCAGGGACGATCCATCCCTTACATAACATCCACTTCGGACAAGATCCATGTCCAGGGAAGATCCATCTCTCACATCAATGCGCTCACTAGGGGTGTAAAGACTCCGGAGGGGCCTTAGTGGCCCAAGCGCCATATCAAGCCAACGAAAGCATGATTTAAATATCGCTGCAGTGTGCAGTCCATTCTCATAACTGTCTCAATAACAGGCTCTCGGCCTCACTCAGTCATTACTCTTCAGTCTCACCCACATGGATCACAGATTCCTCCATCAGCCCGAAACAATGATAAGTATGCATATAATTAACAATATTGAGACTGAGATATGAAGTGATATGCTATAACAGGACTGAGTATATGAAATCAAGTAATCACAAAATGAGACAGTAATATACGACCACTCGGGTCTCAGCATTTTCGGCGTGAAGCCTAGCATTTATACTTAACATGATTTCTAACATGTTCACAGTTACCACATTAATAGAAGCACAAATATCACCCTGGAATAATCACTAAGCGGTGCCATGGGATAAGACAGGCCACAATTACTCGGTGCACGCCCGTACGCCCGTTACTTGGCATGTGTGTTACCTCAATTATAGTCATAAATCATTTAGCTCGGGGTTTCGAACCCTCATAACCAAGTTTGGAAACGTTACTTACCTCAAAATCGGCTAAAATACTATTCCGTAGTGCCTTTGCCTCTAAATCCGGCCTCTGAGTGCTCCAAATCTACCAAGTTCAGATTTTTATCATCAAATTATGCTTAAGGAATGAATTCCAATTGAAAAGCACCAAATTTAGCTCAAAACCCGACACCCCGAGCCTGCGTCCTGAAACTCAGAAATTTTTATACAAAATTGTTCTTCATCATCTCACGAGTCTGTACATATAAAGAACACTAAAATCGAAGTTTGTTTGACCCCTCAAATCGATTCCTAAAGGTATCATAATATCAAGCCCTAATCCTCCTCTTTCTACTGATTTTTCATGAATTAATTGTTGGGATTGTGTTCTATAATCACCCATAAACGAGTTTTAATGATCAAAACACTTACCTCTATGAAGAATACTGATTTTCCTCTTCAAAAATCGCCTCAAGAGCTTCTTCCCGTTCAAAGATGGTGTTAAAAAGTCTAATGGTCACAGAGGGTTTTCGTTTATACTTTCTGCCCAGGGGTTCCGCACCTATGGATAATGTCTCGCACATGCGGTACCGCACCTGCGGTAAAAACAACCGCACCTGCAAATTTTCACTAAACTGCCTATCTCCGCACCACGACTCACATTCCGCACCTGCGACTTCTCAGGTGCGATCCTCCTCCCGCACCTGCGGTCCTCTACTGGGCCTCTCAAGTTCTACATCTACGGAGCTTTTCTCGCTCATGCGGGCCCGCACCTGCAGTCACACTTTCGCAGGTGCGGTCACACCAGCACCAGCAGCTGAAGCTGCATATTACTAACTTTAAAACTTCCATTAATCACCCAAAATCAATCCCGAGCCCCTCGGGACCTAAACATACCAACACCTCATATATGATCATTCAAACTTATTTGCACTCCCGAAGCACTAAAACTTAGTTGATGGCCTCACTTATCAGCTTCGAATTTTTCTGACCAGGGAGAGGGTATCTGGCGCTTCTTTTGAGGAGGTGGTTGACATTGCCAGAGAGATTGAGTCAGTTCTCCTCCAGGAGCGGATCGAGAGGGAGGCCAAGAGGTCTCGAGGATCTGGGAGTTTTGGTGGGGTTCATTTAGGAGGGCAACCTCAGCCCGACGGAGGCCGTCCATTCAGGCGCTGAGGTTATCGTGGTGGATCAGTTGGTCATGATCCTCATAGTTCGCATCATGTGCAACCATCCCTCAGTGCCCTGCCAGCTCAGAGTTCATCTTGGGCACCATCGGTTCAGAGTTCATCTATGCCTGGTTCTTCCAGTTCATCTTCCATATCTTACTTCTGTGGGAGAGCTGTGAGCACCATGTGCATATCAACACTAGTTTCATACATATATTTTATGATGTCATATAGAGTATACTGGCATACTTGGCATATTTACTCATCCTAATAAACTGTTAGCATGTCTAAATTATGTATATTGTTTATTGTAAAATTTTGAGGTTTTGTCCGTCACTACTTCTCAGCCCATAGTTTGGGTTCGTTACTTCTGAGTTGATGTACTCACATTACCCCCTGCACCTTGTGTGCAGATTCAGGTACACCGGGACTCGGTATTGGATATTGAGCAGCGGTCAGAGTTTTCATTGGAGTTGTCGAGGTAGCAGCTGGCGATCGCGACCTCGTCTTCTTTTCTTTATTCCACTTGTTGCACTTATTTTGAGACTATGTTGTCTATTTCTTCATTCTTTATTTTTTTTAAATAGCAGCTCATGACTGAGTGACACCGGATCCGAGGTTGGAGGTTTAAATTTAGTTTTTCAAATATAGTTTTTAAAACTCCAGATTCTTAGTATTATCAATAAATTCGTTTAAAATAGTATTTTTTTACTGGAAATTGAATTTAGCTTAGTTAAAAAGGGCGGCTTGCCTGGTTCCACGACAGGCGCCATCACGACTCTGAAATTGGGTCGTGACACAACCACAAAATAAGGTGACAGAATGATTTAAAGTTGTAAAAAACAAGGAAAGTAGTCGGAAATCAGTAAAGAGTATCTACAAAAAAAATCAGGGATTCGAAATTGGTACTAATTAAGGGAATGCCTCATGTATCTAAGGAAACATTCAGAATCAGCAGAGGATATCGTATGAAAAATCAGTATAGTACTACTCACAATCATTCAGGGATTCAAGACAGTAATGATTCAAGCAGGGTGAACACACAAGAAGCAGCAGAATCAAAGACCCAATAGCATAGTGGAGCAATAATCACAAAGAAACAGGGATTACTGATGGGAAACAAACACACATACAAATCGAAAGAAAAAGACATGCTCAGAATTTAGAACATAGTGTTAAAACTAAAGTTTTAACATAATAAATCATGATTAAAAGTGATAAAACGTTTAAGCATATGAGAAAAATCACTTGAACTTTGAGAAATCATTTGAAGAAAAGGTTTCAGAAACCCTAAGTGAAAAACTTGTTTAAAAATGGAAAACCTTTAAGAAAAAATGTAATAATACTCGTAATAAACCCGGATCTAGTGTAGATCTAAGAGAATAGGAAGTTTCAAATGTTAGGGTTTTACAGAAAACCTCTGAGAGGACGAAAAAGAACCTCGAACAACAATGGCTTGAGCCACAGAGGTCATAGCCTTTCTCAGAATCAAGCTTTTGGAGGCTTGAATTGAACAGGGACACCAGGGGTGTAAGCAGACGGGTTCTCGCCCTTTGAGGGCCTTAGGGAGGAAATCACCGGCATAAGAGAGCCATGAGAGGCAAGAGGACGAAGGCTTCAAGGTCTCCGACAAAGGGGTAGTTAAACACAAGAATCTTAATATCTATAAGTTAGGAATTGTTCAAGCTTGTATTCTTGGTGATAGTGAACAACTGTAGCTAAGCCTTAGTTCTCTGTGGGATTCGACTCCGGACTTGTAAACCGGATTATATTTGCAACGACCGCTTAGTCCTTTTTATAAGGCATAGTTGGGCGTGATCAAATTTTGGCGCCGTTGCCGGGGAACTAACGGTGTAGCTATAGGTGTACATATTTCTAGGTTTTAAGTTTGACTTTTTTTTTAAGATTTGATTTTTATTTGCTTTATTTTAGTTGTATTTGTTAATTTGAAAAAAACATGGCATCATGGAATTATGAGAGTTTGGATGTTGGTAATTCTACTTTTGATCCTTGTTATGCATATTATGGAGGAAATCACCCAGGGCAAAAATATCAAAATATTCCCGAGAGCGAGTTATGTGCACCAACTCAATCTTATGTGTGGAATGTGTGTGATATGTGTGGTGGTCAAGATGGTCACTTTCATGGTTGTGCTTATATTTCTTATCTTCTCCCAACCCCTTACTCTGATGGTTCTTCTTGTTCTTGTGAAGTTAATAGGAAAAAAGAACCCAGGTATGAGGACCTGAAAGATATTGAGGATATGCTAAAGTGCCTTACGGAACAATATGATGAGATACAAATGCGGGTACAAAGGCAAGAAGAAAATATTCACAACTTGGAGGCTCAAACGAAATAAAGTTATTGAACCCTGTAAAGCGCAACAAGTTGACATTGTGGGTAGTAGCCAATATGAGTATGAATTGGCTGTAGAAATTGCCATTATACTGGAGGATTTAAAAAAATACAAGGATGAGCTGGAGGAGAAGGCCAGAGTAGAACACCAACAATCAATCGAACTAGATTTTGAGGATGCCAATGTGGTAGAAGAGATACTAGAGTCAACCAAGGATAATTAGGATATATATTTAGTTGACTCTAGTGTCATTAGTGTTAAGGATGTTGACAATCCCAATGTTTTTGTGGTTGAGCGCATTGGTCCGCACTCCAAGCACTTTTCCACATTGTGTTTGGATGATGATATGGAAATAGAGTCGTCCGAGCCACTTGAGGAGTCAAGGAGTAAGGAACAAGATGCTTACATTCTGGAATTCTTCGTGCCAGAAAGTCGGCAATACACATCTCATCCAAAGGCCAAGAAGTGCAGAATACTACATTATTTTATTGGGCCAGCCAGATTCGTTCTACCACCCCAGGAGCATGATCACAGAGCAGAATTAAAACTTGGGGTCCATTTCATATTCAAAGTGGAGGCAGAAAGTGATTCACGCCGTGCCGTGAAGTTAAATCAAGCGCTTGTTGAGAGGCAACCCAGCTTTACTGCTTTCTTTTGTTCTTTTTTTTAATTATTTTTTTATTATATTATTTTTTGTAGTGTCGATTTTTGATTTTTTTTTAGGATCATGGAACGCAAAGCCACTGGAAGGATGCAACAGCAAACCAGATGGTTGGAACTAAGTGTGAGGTACCCGCATGAAGGACCAGGCCTGGGAGAAGTCCGAGTACCCCATGAGATGCTAGTGCTTCGACCTTTGACCTACTAGGGAGTTTATTTTACTCTCTTGTATGTATGGGTGTGCATTGGGGAGAATGCACAATTTTAAGTGTGGGGTGAGGAGATTGTCTGGGTGACTTTCTATGCTATTTTAGTTATGTTAGTTTAATGGAATAATTAATTTTTTTTTACAAAAATAGAAAAAATGGGACTTTTCCTGATGATGGATCTATTAGACAATTTTCTTGAGGGATTTAAGTCGTAAAAAAAAAGATTTTCTTTTGTTAGTTAGTGTAGCAATTTCCCCTTGGTTTTTCTTTGTGTCACGGTTCTTTTACAAGGGTTCTGTTTGAACCGGGTGTAGTTAGTTTTATTTTTTTTAGGAATAGGAGTCATTGTGTTGTGTTTTGAATTGAAGAAATATCTCTTGACTTTGTTATGCTTTGATAAGAGTGAGTACTTTGGTTGTGACGCTTAGGCTCAATTTTTGACTCTTGCATAAGTACCTTAAATTGTATGATTTTAAATTTGTTTAACTGCTTTGACTAGAGTGTCTTGATGAATACAATCCTGAATGAATTATGTGTCATGTGTATGTGAGGTTCGTGTGTTATTATGTGCATTGCATTTGATGTCTAGAACTTGCCCTGTGTGTTTCCAACGGGAATTGTAGTTTTTTTCAGTCTTGGAAGTGATATAGGCGTTTCTTTGTTGAGCCAGATATGTATATTTTACCCTCCTAATTGTTATGTATCGTAGTTAACCCCTTTGAGCATGTAACCCTGTTTCTTTGACAACCACATTACAAGCCTTACTCATTTGTTCGAATTAACTATTTATTTGAACCTTTTAACCTCTCATGAGCACTTGAATTGTTATGAGATGTGTAAAAGTTAAAGTGTGGGGTATTTGGTTTGGATTTTGAGTGAACTAATGAAATAGGGAGAAAGGTGCACTGTGTTGAAAAAGTGAGAGCCACTTCAAAAAAAAAATAGTTGTATTGTTGTGAAAAAAAAATTCCTTGATAAGTGGTGACTCTTGATGTAATTGTTCTTAAAGAAGTATGGGGAAAAATACATTTATGTGAAGGCGGAGTTTGGTTTGACATAAGTATGGGGTTTGAATGTTAAAGTATATGTATTAAAGTGCTTAGGGAGGTGTAGTCACTCTTATATCTAAATATATCATACCCGTCCCACAACTTACATTACAACCTAATAAAGCCCCCATCCTCACCTTCCTCCGGCTTATCACCGACAGTCTGTTCAGGGTTCCTAGACTGAAGGAGCTCGATTAGTAGAGTAGTACACTACGGGCAAGCCTATGGTGCATCTTTTGTGGCATATGAATGTTATTTATGAGAGTGAGTGAATTCTTTCGATCTTGAGTTCCTGAGTGTTCTTAAATTTTATTGTGTGGAACTACTCTCTTTTGTTGTGTGAAGACACTTGGTTCATGAAGGAAACGTAATCCTTGACCTCTATGTTAGAGTAAGTGGGTGAGTTGTGAATAATGTGTGGTACTTGTGAGTCAAATCTTGAGGTGAAGATGTTACACTTTTGTGCTTAGTCTATTTTAAATATTCTTGGTGTGATGAGTTGGATGAATTGTTTAAAAAAGGTCGTGTCAATATAAAGTGTAGTTTAATTACTCGCGGACGAGCAATGGTTTAAGTTAGGGGTGTTGATGATAGGCTATAATTGTGTATTTTAGTCACTTATTACACTCTAATTTATTGCACTTTAATTGATTTTGAGCTTTACTCGCTAGTGTTTTGCACTAACTGTGTATTTTATGCCTTCTAGGAGTGATTCCGAGCTATATATGTTACATATCGCATTTTCGTATGTTAAAAGTTTCTCAGTTAATTGACATAGACTCGGGGATGAGATTATCTTGAGGTTAACGTATTTACGCTATTTATAACAAGCGAGAAATAAGTGTCATGAGGGATAAAGGGTACACTAATTAAAGAAAACGAGTTTCGTTGAAAGTGGTCAATTTGAGATAAAATACGGGTCGAGCGATACTACTCGATATTTATGAACTAGTACCATACAATGTACCATATGGACATGATAATATGATGTATAAAGTATATTAAAAATAAGTAAAATTTTAAGTAAGTTGAGACAATTTTTAATTATGCAGGTAAATAGTTAATTATCAAGTAGCGAGACATTACCTAGTAANCCCCACCCCACCCCCAAGAAAAGTAACGTGGCAGAAGGCCACAAAATAAAGGAATGACTCTTAATTCATTCTATGTATAAGTGTCTTGTCTTGGAATAACTAAAACATTCAAGTAAGGTTTAATGTAGAATCTTGTCCATTCCATTTGGACAAAAGAAGAACCAAAAAAACGTTAAAAATTATAAAAAAACAAGAGACATGTCCCATTCTTTCTAGTTCAAGATACTTCAGAGAACAAAAGCTTCATCTTCGTTCAAAATACTTCACAGAAACAGAAGCTTCATTTCGTTCAAAATAATTCAAGGAACAGAAGCGTAATTCCATCAAAATTTTGCAGTTATAATTCCCTACCCAAGGTATGTTAAGGCCATCTCTTCTTTCTTTTGGCATGGTCCAAGTTATACTGAAGAAACAAGCAAACGCACAGTTTCCATAAATTACTCTATTCATAGGAATACTAAGGGTGTCTATATTCTTGATTCCCCATGTGAATTGTTATTATGTTTTGTTCATGGGTCCCAGAAAAATACGTATTTGATAATGTTTATTCGAAANTTTCACCCAATTGAGCACGTCTAGCATATTTTTTCACAGTAGCAGGATCACTATAACTGACGCCGTTGAGTTCACCGCCGTAGAACTCAACAGTTACACCTACTTGTTCAACACTATACTTCGATTCTGCCCTTCTAAAAGGAACATCGGCTCTAACAATTCCATCGCCATCTACCAAAACGACCGGAAATGTTTCAAAAAAAGTAGGCATACGACGTACAAAGAGTTCACGCCCTTCTTTATCTCTAAAGATAGGGTGTCCTAACCATCCAACTGCTATTCCATCCCCGTTATCCATTGAGCCCGCTCTGAATAATCCCCCTTTTGCCGGATTATTGCCGATGTAATCATAAAAAGCTAATTTTTCAGGAATTTTAGACCAGGCTTCTGATAAACTTTGATTTTCTGCTAGCCCAGCACTAACTCTTCGATATATTTCTTGCTGGAAGTACCCGTGATCCCATTGGCAACGAGTGGGCCCAAATAATTCAATCGGGGTTGTTGCGGAACCATACCACATAGTTCCGGCAACAACAAAAGCTGCAAAAAAGACAGCAGCGATACTACTGTGGCATATTGATTTTTATGGCATTCCAAAAAAAAATCTTATTAACATATTTCTTATGCATTTCTTGCATTTATACATGTACATTGACCCATGACTAACGGTGTTATATACGCGTATATATGTATGTATATATATGTATATGGGATATGGGAAAGGTTATGGTGTTATATACGCACCACCACCTGATCAGTTGGTATACGTTGATGATTTTTCCACAGTGGCCGAGATGATATGATGGGATGCCCTCAGAGGCTTGATGATATTATGTACGTACAGACCTATGCATTACATGACATTTATATGAACGTGCATGACATTATAAATGTTTCAAGATTTGTAAAGTTATTCAGATTTACAGATGGGTTTCTTTATTCCATATTTCATCTATGTCTCTTATGTACTGATTTTCATGCCTTACATACTCAGTACATTATTCGTACTGACGCCCTATTTCCCGGGGCCTGTGTTTCATGCCCGCAGGTGCAGGTAGGCAAACTGACGGTCCCCCTTCTTAGGATCCCTGATCAGCGAGAGTTGGCGTGCTCCACTTAATCTGGAGCTGCTTTTGATTTTGGTACGATTCGTTTGTATATAGATATATATGGGTATGACGTGGCTCAGTCCCGTCTTTGTACATTTATGTTTCTATTAGTGGTCTATAGACAGTATGTCTAGTTGGATAGTATGTGGCCTTGCCAGCTTCCAGTTTTGAGATGTATATTTGTCTATAACAGCCTTGTCGTCTCGTCCTACGTATGTTGTACGTATATGTATGTATGCCTTTTTGTGCAGATTTCCTTCATGTACATTATTCTCGTAATTCAGCAGATGTTATTCAGGTTCATATCTTAGACGCATGTTTAGGGGTGTTTGACAGGTAGGACTCAGGCACCCGTCGCGGCCCATCGGTTTGGGTCGTGACAAAAGTGGTATCAGAACAGTTCTGTCCTAGGGTTGTCTACAGACCGTGTCTAGTAGAGTCTTGTTTATGGGTGTGTTATGCACCACACTTATAAACATGAGGATACAGGGTATATAGGATGTCATCCTCTCTTCTTGTCTTAGATCGTGCGATATAAGAATTCATGTTCCTAACGATATGCTATATTTTCAGCGATGCCTCCAAAGACTACAGCCGCCCAGAAAGGAAAGTCCGTGGCTGGTGAGACTACTAGTCGAGTGCCACGAGTTACCAGAGCTCGGGGAGAGTCTCATAGTGAGATTTCATCTCAGACTTCACATATCCCATCTTTTTCAGAAGAGTTTCGAGGGGCACCAGCTCCAGCTCCAGCGCCTGCCCATGTACGTCCAGCTCCTCAGCCGGATGCACCGGATCAGGAGATGAGAGATGATATTCAGCTATTACCCCGATTAGTAGTCGCGCAGGCTCCGCGTCAGGAAGTAGGTATGGGTTATGTAGATAGGTCCGTCAGTGCGAGTGTTCGTGACTTCATTAATTTATATCCTCCGGTATTCACGGGGACAGATCCAGACGAGGACCCTCAGGTATTTATTGATAGAGTGCAGAGGACGTTAAGGGTAATGAAGGCCACTGCGACTGAGCCAGTTGAGCTAGCTTCCTATAGACTCCGAGATGTTGCAGTTAATTGATACGAGTCTTGAGAATTGTCCAGGGTGAGGATGCCCCTCCAGCAGTATAGCAGGAGTTTACAGAAGCTTTTCTTCGTCATTATCTGCCACCAGAGCTTAGACGGGCTAGAGTTGACAGGTTCTTGACCCTTCGGCAGGGTAACATGAGTGTTCGGGAGTAAAGTATTCAGTTTGATTCGTTGGCTAGGTATGCTCCCACTATTGTATCTAAGATGGAGGATCGGTTTCAACGGTTCATGATGGGATTAGAGCCTCACTTGCTTAATGATTGTATGTCGGTCTCACTTCAACCAGACATAGATATTTCTCGAATTCAGGCATACGCTCAGGGTGTAGAGGAGCGTAAATAGAAATAGAGGGTCGATCGTAAGCATGATAGGGCCCAGAATAAGAGAACAAGGTCTTCGGGTCCTTCTGGTGAGTTTCGAGGTGGTCAGAGGCAGCAGTACCCGAGGTATCCAGCCCAGCCATTAGCTATCACACCCCCTTAGTTTGGCGGTAAGAGATTTGACTGTTCCACATATTCAGGGTCTGGTCAGAATTTCAGGCCCTCAGGTTCTTAGTATAGGGGTGAGTCAAGTCAGATGAGGTCGCCCTTGCCACGATGTGCTCAATGTGGTAAGCAGCATACGGGGCAGTGCAGTATGGGATTAGGTGTTTGTTATACTTGTGGTTTTCCGGGCCACATTATGAAGGCTTGTCCGACGAGAGGTAATTCAAGCGTAGCTCAGCCAGCTGGATCTGTAGTAGGTTCATCATCATGAGTACGCCCCCCTTGTCAAGGTCCACAAGCACCAATGAGTCGTGGTAGAGGCAGAGGCGGAGCATCTAGCTCGAGAAATCCTCATAACCGCATTTATGCGTTGGCAGGACGACAGGACCAGGAGTCATCGCATGATGTTGTTACAGGTATATTATCACTCTCCTCATATGATGTATATTCACTGATTAACCCATGTTCCACTTTATCATACGTTACTCCTTTGGTTGCTAGTAAGTTTGAAATAAAACCTGAATTGGTTAAACCTTTTGAGGTGTCTACACCTGTTGGGAACTCAGTGATAGCTAAGCGATTATATAGGGGTTGTATAATAATAGTTCCTGGTCGATCTACAGTAGCAGACCTAATCAAGTTGGATATGGTAGAATTTGATGTTATAATGGGTATGGATTGGTTGGCTTTTTGTCATGCCAACGTTGATTGTAGATCAAAGATAGTCCGATTTCAATTTCCAAGGGAGCCTGTTTTGGAGTGGAAAGGTAATACGGCATCGCCGAGAGGAAGATTCATTTCCTATCTCAAGGCAAGGAAGATGATCAGAAAGGGTTGTATTTATCACTTAGTTCGGGTTCAGGATGTGGAAGTGGAGTCACCAACCATTCAGTCTATCCCTGTCGTTGATGAGTTTCCCGATGTTTTTCCCGACGAGCTTCCAGGTCTTTTGCCAGAGCGAGAAATTGAGTTTTCCATTGACCTACTACCAGATACTCATCCAATATCCATTCCTCCTTATAGAATGGCCCTCGCGGAGCTGAAAGAGTTAAAGGAACAACTAAAGGACTTTCTTGAAAAAGGCTTTATCAGACCTAGCACATCACCGTGGGGGGCACATGTGTTATTTATGAGAAAGAAAGATGGTTCCTTACGGATGTGTATTGATTATAGACAGTTGAATAAGGTGACGGTAAAGAATAAGTACCCGCTCCCGAGGATTGATGATTTATTTGATCAGTTGCAAGGTGCCAAGTGTTTTTCAAAAATAGACTTGAGGTCCGGGTACCCTCAAGTAAGGGTTAAGGAGGAAGATATTCCGTAGACAACATTCAGGACCATATATGGGAATTTTGAGTTTCGTGTTGTGTCGTTCGGTTTGACCAATGCCCCAGCAATATTCATGGATTTGATGAACCGTGCTATTTTTAGATCTATTCGTGATTGTATTGATCAACGATATATTGGTGTATTCTCATTCAGGGGTTGAACATGCAGATCATTTGCGTACTATGCTCAGAACTCTACAAAAAGGGAAATTGTTTGCAAAATTCTCTAAATGTAAATTCCGGTTGAATTTTGTAGCTTTCCTTGGGCATGTCATTTTGGGTGAAGGCATCCGGGTGGATACACAAAAGATTGAGGCAGTAAAAACTTTGCCTAGACCTACAACACCGACGGAGGTTCGTAGCTTTCTCGGTTTGGCAGGTTATTATAGGAGATTTGTGGAAGGATTTTCTTCCCTTTCGGCACCTTTAACAAAGTTAACTTAGAATGGAGCAAAGTTTTAATAGACTGACGCTTGCGAACAGAGTTTCCAGGCCTTAAAGGACAGATTAACTTCAGCACTGGTTCTAACGCTCCCAGAAGGGACCGATGGTTATGTGATCTATTGTGACTCTTCAGGCGTCGGATTGGGTTGTGTGCTGATGCAGCATGGTAAGGTTTGGCTTATTCTTCTAGACAACTAAGAAAGCACGAGAAGAACTACCCGACCCACGAATTAGAATTAGCCGCAGTGATTCATGCACTAAAGATGTAGAGGCACTACTTGTATGGCATTCATGTTGACATCTATACAAATCTTAAGAGCCTCTTTCAAGCAAAAGGAATTAAATTTACATCAAAGGAGATGGTTGAAGCTAATTAAAGACTATGACATTGATATTTTATACCATCCAGGAAAGGCGAACGTGGTCGCCGATGCCCTCAACCGTAGATCGATGGGTAGCATGTCATACTTACAGCCGAAAAAGAGGGGAATGACCCATGGGGTTCATCAGCTAGCTAGTCTTGGAGTTCGGTTACTGGACCCATGTGATATGGGAATTACTATCTAGGATACAGCAACATCCTCTTTAGTAACTGAAGTTAAGGAACGCTAGTACGAGGATCCTATGTTAGTTCATTATAGGGATACCACCCTTCAGAAGGAGAAGACACCATTTGAAATTACAGAAGATGGGGTCCTCAGATATCAAGGACGATTATGTGTCCCTAATGTTGCAGGGCTACGTTGGCAGGTTATGGGAGAAACTCACCATTCTCGTTATTCGGTCCATCCAGGAGCAACAAAGATGTATCATGATATCAGGGAAGTGTATTGGTGGGACGGAATGAAAAAGGATATAGGGGAGTTTGTTGCTCAGTGTCCTAACTGTCAGCAGGTTAAGATTGGGCATCAGAAACCCCGTGGGTTGTTGCAGGCTATGGAAATTCTGACTTGGAAGTGGGAAGTAATCAATATAGATTTCATCATAGGCTCAACTCGTACCCACTATAAGTTCGATTCGATATGGGTGATCGTTGATAGGCTTACAAAGTCAGCCTATTTTCTGCCTGTTAGGACTACATATTCCTCAGAGGATTATGCAAGGCTTTATATAAGGAGATAGTACGACTGCATGGTGTCCCTGTATCTATTATCTCGGATAGTGGAGCTCAATTTACAGCTAACTTCTGGAGGTCCTTCCAAAAGGGATTGGGGAATCAAGTAAGTTTTAGTACATCATTTCATCCCCAGACAGACGGACAGGCTGAGCGTACTATTCAGACACTTGAGGATATGTTACGAGCTTGTGTGATAGACTTCAAAGGTAGCTGGGATAATCCTGCCGCTTATTGAGTTCGCATATAATAATAGTTATTATTCTAGTATTCAGATGGCTCTATATGAAGCTCTCTACGGACGGAAGTTTAGGTCACCTATAGGGTGGTTTGATGTTGGATAATCTGGGTTACACGGGCCAGGCCTGGTTCAGCAAGCCATAGAAAAAGTGAAGCTTACCCGGGATCGACTATTGATAGCTCAGAGTCGTCAGAAGTCATATTCTGACGTGCGGCGGTGAGATTTAGAGTTCGAGGTTGATGACTGGTATTCTTAAAGGTGTCATCTATGAAAGATTTGATGAGGTTTGGCAAGAAAGGAATACTTAGCCCACGGTATATTGGGCCTTATAGGATCATTCAGAGAGTGGGCCAAGTAGCTTATGAGTTAGAATTTCCCTCAGAGTTGGAGTATGTCCATCCAGTTTTTCACGTATCTATGTTACGGAAGTGCATTGGAGATCCTACCCGAGTGGTGCCCATGGATGATGTACAGATTACAGAGGACTTGTCGTACGAGGAAATTCCGGTTGCTGTTTTAGATCGAGAAATCCGCAAGCTACGGAATAAGGAGGTAGCCTCCGTGAAACTACTTTGGAGAAACAACAATGTAGAAGAAATGACTTGGGGGGCTGAAGAAGAGATGAATTCTAGACATACCTATTTATTTTCTCCTTCAAAGAATGGTCCTACTGAGATGTCATAACCTCAAGGTACGTGTACGAATTCTTGTGTTAGTTCTTGTCGTTGGTCGTGTGAGGCCATTGTCGTTATTGATGATTATGGTCCTATATGGCGTTAAATTATTGAGTTTCTACAAGAATAGTGGGTAGTAGCTTTGTTACAAAGGCGACCTTGCCAAAGTTATTTAGATCTCGGGGAGTTAAATATTCGAGGACGAATGTTTCTAAGGAGGGAAGGATGTTACATCTCGCATTTTCGTACGTTAAAAGTTTCGTCTTCAGTTAATTGACATAGACTTGGGGATGAGATTATCTTAAGGTTAACGTATTTACTCTATTTATAACAAGCGAGCAATAAGTTTCATGAAGGATAAAGGATACACTAATTAAAGAAAACAAGTTTCATTGAAAGTGGCCAATTTGGGATAAAATACGGGTCGAGCGATACTACCTGATATTTATGGACTAGTACCATACAATGTACCATATGGACATGATAATATAATGTATAAAGTATATTAAAAATAAGTAGAATTTTAAGTAAGTTGAGACATTTTTTAATTATGCGGGTAATTGGTTAATTATCGGGTAACGAGACATTACCTAGTTAATTATTTAAAAAAAAGTAAGATAAGATTAAACCCCCCAAGAAAAGTAATGTGGCAGAAGGCCACAAATAAAGGAATGACTCTTAAGTCATTCCATGTACAGGTGTCTTATCTTGGAACAATTAAAACATTCAAGTAAGGTTTAATATAGAATCTTGTCCATTCCATTTGGACAAAAGAAGAACCAAAAAAACGTTAAAAATTATTAAAAAAAACAAAAGACATGTTCCATTCTTTCTAATTCAAGATACTTCAGAGAACAAAAGCTTCATCTTCGTTCAAAATACTTCACAGAAACATAAGTTTCATTTCGTTCAAAATAATTCAAGGAACAGAATCGTAATTCCATCAAAATTTTGCGGTTACAAAAGAGTACGGTGCAATCTTCGCCAAGAATATTATACGGAGTTTTCCCTACCCAAGGTATGTTAAGGTCATCCCTTCTTTCTTTTGGCATGGTCCAAATTATACTGAAGAAACGAGCAAACACACAGTTTCCATAAATTACTCTATTAATAGGAATACTAGGTGTCTATATTCTTGATTACCCATGTAAATTATTATTATCTTTTGTTCATGGGTCCCACAAAAATACGTATTTGATAATGTTTATCCGAAAGGCATATTGATTTTTATGGCATTCTGGAAAAAAAATCTTATTAACGTATTTCTTATGCATTTCATGCATTTATACATGTACATTGACCCATGACTCAGACGGCGTTATATACGCGTATATATGTATATATATATATATATATATATATGTATATGGGATATGGGAAAGGTTATGACATTATATACGCACCACCACCTGATCAGCTGGTATACGTTGATGATTTGCCCACAGTGGCCGAGATGATATGATGGGATTCCCTCAGAGGCTTGATGATGTTATGTACGTACAGACCTATGCATTACATGACATTTATATGCACGTACATGACATTATAAATGTTTCAGGATTTGTAAAGTTATTCAGATTTACAGATTGGTTTCTTTATTTCATATTTCATATATAATCTATGTCTCTTATGTACTGATTTTCATGCCTTATATACTCAGTACATTATTCGTACTGACGCCCTATTTCTCGGGGCCTGCAGCTCATGCCCGCAGGTGCAGGTAGGCAAACTGATGGTCCCCCTTCTTAGGATCCCTGATCAGCGAGAGTTGGCATGCTCCACTTAATCCGGAGTTGATTTTGATTTTGGTACGATACGTTTGTATATAGATATATATGGGTATGACGTGGCTCAGTCCCGTTTTTTGTACATTTATGTTTCTATTAGAGGTCTGTAGACAGTATGTCTAGTTGGATAGTATGTGGCTTTGCCGGCTTCCAGTTTTTAGATGTATAATTGTCTATAGCAGCCTTGTCGGCTCGTCCTACGTATGTTGTACGTATATGTATGTATGCCTTTTTGTGCAGATTTTCTTCATGTACGTTATTCTCGTAATTCAGCAGATGTTATTCAGGTTCATATCTTAGACGCATGTCTAGGGGTGTTTGACAGGTAGGACTCAGGCACCCGTCGCGGCCCGTCGATTTGGGTCGTGGCAATATAGATGTTTGGAATGAATTCAAGTGATTTGGAGCTTTGAAGTCTGAGTAAAATCCCAAGGAATTAAGTCGGGATCGTATTCAGGAGTCAAATTTGATAGTTAAGAACAAACGAAGACTCGAGTAGGCACATTGCGCACTGTCTAGTAAAATAGAAATAACTTTTTGTTCCAAACTTTTGGGCTATATAATATATGGTTGGAAATATAACTCAAAGGGATACAACTTTCATGCTTTAAGTTTTTCCAAACTCCAAACGTAACAGGGTGAAAACCGCGATCTAAACCGAGACCGCAGACCTGACGCGGACTCGGGCAGAATACTTGTTGATTAGCGCGGCCGGAGCGTGGTCTTAGCGCGCCTGCGCTACTCCAGAGCTGAAAAATTATCTTTTTTCACGTGGGAGAAGGTATAATTGTTTGGGCCCGACCCTACTTGGTATATATACATGAAAAAATGGTATTTTGAGGAAGTTGGACATATTTTGGATACAAATTCGACCTAAGGAGGCAGAGACACAATAGGAGCAAGGTGGGGAATTCTTCTACGAGTTTTTCCTTCCTCTTCCTATTTTTCATTGTTGGTTATGACTTTTAATATTTTAGTTTTACATACTATTATGAATAGCTAATTTGTTATCTAGGGTTTTGATGGAACCTTTTGTAGGATAAATT
>ML421887.1:0-18661 GCA_005239525.1 Nicotiana knightiana | reverse complement strand
TGTGCCTATTTAGTATGTATTACTCGGGAGAGAGTGCATATTTAGGTAGTTGTTGAACAACATCACTCCCGACGTATGTGAGGAATCAATAACCAAGGGTTTAAAGATGGGATTAGGGATAACGAAACCTTGGGTGCGATCTAAGTGAGCCGTACTTAATGCCAGCTAGCGTTACTCGGGAGAGTACATTTAATAAATTATCGTAATTACTCGGGAGAGATTTACGATAGTCAGAGCGCTCATGATCGGTATAGAATACTTAGGCGAAATTATAAAAGAAGTTGCGGGAAGGATTCCGACAATTGGGGAAATCATAACTCTAGACCTCCTAAATATTTTCTCCAACCCGTAGTATCTTTAGTGTTAATTTATTATTTTAATTTGTTAGTTAGTAGTTAAACACAAGAATCTTAATATCTATAAGTTAGGAATTGTTCAAGCTTGTATTTTTGGTGATAGTGAACAACTGTAGCTAAGCCTTAGTTCTCTGTGGGATTCGATTCCGGACTTGTAAACCGAATTATATTTGCAACGACCGCTTAGTCCTTTTTATAAGGCATAGTTGGGCGTGATCAAATTTTAGCACTGTTTCCGGGGAACTAATGGTGTAGCTGTAGGTGTACATATTGCTAGGTTTCAAGTTTGATTTTTTTTTTTTAGTATTTGATTTTTATTTTCTTTATTTTAGTTGTATTTGTTAATTTGAAAAAAAACATGCATCATGGAATTATAAGAGTTTGGATGTTGGTGATTCTACTTTTGATCTCGTTATGCATATTATGGAGGAAACCACCCAGGGCAAAATTATCAAAATATTTCCGAGAGCGAGTTATGTGCACCAACTCAATCTTATGTGCGGAATATGTGTGATATGTGTGGTGGTCAAGATGGTCACTTTCATGGTTGTGCTTATATTTCTTATCTTCCCCAACTCCTTACTTTGATAGTTCTTCTTTTTCTTGTGAAGTTAATAGGAACAAAGAACCCAGGTATGAGGACCTGAAAGAGATTGAGGATATGCTAAAGTGCCTTACGGAACAATATGATGAGATACAACTACGGGTACAAAGGCAATAGGCGAATCTTCACAACTTGAAGGCTCAAACGAATAACGTAATTGAACCCTGTAGAGCGCAACAAGTTGACATTGTGGATAGTAGCCAATATGAGTATGAATTGGCTGCAGAAATTGCCATTATACTGGAGGATTTAAAAAATACGAGGATGAGCTAGAGAAGAAGGCCAGAGTAGAACACCAACAATCAATCGAACTAGATTTTGAGGATGCCAATGTCGTAGAAGAGATACTAGAGCCAACCAAGGATATTGAGGATACATATTTAGTTGACTCTAGTGTCATTAGTGTTAAGGACGTTGACAATCCCAATGTTTGTGTAGTTGAGCGCATTGGTCCACACTCCAAGCACTTTTCCACATTGTGTTTGGATGATGATCTAGTTGAGGCCATCATAGCTCGAGGTCAAGACTTGCTCGATCGCTGGTTTGATTCAGCCTACTTCCTTAGTTTATACGTTTGTTTTCTTGATTATCAGTTAGTATTGAACCAAATCATGTATCTTAAGATCACAATACAAAATTAATTGTTACTCGAATTTCAGGGTAAACAGTTATAGATCGACTTAGACAACTGCAGGATCTGACTCTATCTGATCTCCTGCTCTTGCTATGTATATTTAATTTGCCGTGTCACAAATATAAAGAAATGAATTAAAAAAAAAATTATGACAGTCGAATGTGTCGATATCACGGAGTTCTTCTGAGAATTGAGTAGATACGCAAAACAGTTGAAGGGAAGTCAAGAGCTAATTAAATAGCAGCTTAAGAGAAAAGCACTTCCACGTGAATTGCTTGTTGCAATGGCTTTATCGTGGAAACCGCGTAAATTCGTCTTTTTCTCATAGGACTAATCCTTTCAACTTTATGGGTGTCCATTCCAACTTTGCAAGTTGCCAATCGATGTTGATCCCCTATTTTATAATCTAGCTTTTTTTTCATTTGGTGTCGGACGTGCATTTTGAAACTTCGACCTATCTAGATTCGTATTGCATAAGAAACATTAAACTTGGGAAGAACGTTCGCTATCATGGGTTTTTTCGTCTCATAGCTCAAATTTAAAATTTCTTGTTAAATGTCAAGGCTAAAAAAATTATATTCATCCCATCATAACTTTTCGTGGTATAATTTAGGTATTACTATTTGACTCGTATGGATAATTAATTAGACTTTAGTCTTGTTTGGCCCTTTCTTTTTCAATTTCGTTATTTGATTTGGAATGAAAACACATATTGTATTTGCATTTTCTTTATGGTGGTTGAGCTGACTAGTGAGTTTCAATTTATATATCTTGTGAATATGTAATTTAAAAATAATAAAAACTGTAAAAACACTATTTCTAATGTTAAAAGCTATAAAAAATTAATATATTTAACTCTCACATTTATAGTTTAGATACACAAATAATTACTAGTACATATTTTAGAGTGAAATCGAACGCAAAACTAATCACCTCTCTGAATGCTGATATTTTTAATTTCTACATCTCATAATAAAAGGTGTTTAAACACTGAGGAAAACATATTTGGCTACTCGGAAATGAAAAGTTAAAATCTCTTTCGGACAAAATTTAGTACTCCGTGTTTACCTTGAAATACAAGTAACAATTAAATTTCTATTGTGGTTTTAAGGATACATGATTTGATTCAATATCAATTGATAAATGACGAATTAAACAAATGAACTGAACAGTAAAAATAAATCAAATCAGTGTTTCAGCGATATGACGACCTCGATTAGGAACAGGTTCGAAATCGGGTGTTAAGAACAGTAAGAACAATAGCTAATAATATAAGTAAGTAAAGAGCAGCGTATTATTATTTCTTAGTGAATGTATGATGGTTACAAATGAACAGGGTTCCTCTTTATATAGTAGACAAATCCTAAATAAGGTACAACTCTAATTTCAGAAATAAAATCCATAATTGATGTCAATAACTGTTAGCGGTTCCGTTGCTACCGAGATTTTTGCTAAGATCCATGGTTGATTACTGATATCTTGTTATTTCGTTGCTCGATGTTGGTCAGGCCCGATGTCGATCATTCGATCTTCGTGTCTTCGAGCTCGAGCTAGCTTCATTATGAGCTTATTCTCGAGGCAGTCCCTCGAGCCCATAAAATCGGACATACTCGATTTTAGCCGTATACAGATAGTCCCCGTATTTCTTAGAATTACATGATAAGAAACTATCTGAGCTTCGATGCCCTGATACCTCGATCGTGACGTCCTTTTCATGACGTAAGCGATGTATATGACCGAAACGTCCCACCAGTTCGGTTCCCCAAATCATCAATGCTTGCCAGCCAGTAGTCAGCCATTAGTTCTACCGAACCGTCGGCGTGAGCCTATAAATACCATCTTCTTTATTGAATAAAACTTTACTTTTGCTTTGATTAAATCCCTCAAACTTCTAACGCTTCTCATCTTCTTTCTTTCGGTGCCTGTTACGCCGTCGTTGTTCTCAACGGAGCCACCGATTTTATACCTATCTTCGACCTTCTTTGCTTACACAAATGGAAAAAACCTCCAAGACTGTGCCGCAGAAAGAAAAGGCTTCATCTTTTTCTTCCCAGCCGGTCGGTGATAAAACGTCGGTGGAGCCCCGTATCGAGGAGTGTGTCTTTAGGCCAATCGAACTAACTTCCAACTTCAAAGTCGAGAGACCCTCCTCAATTCCGGGCCGCTGTGAGCCCATATCCTGATGCATCTGCTTGATATCGGAAGGCGATCTCGAGAGGGTGAAAAAGGACTGCAATTGGGAAAACAAGGAAGTTGTGGTTCCTTCCCCTGAGGAGGACATTACCACCTATGTGAAATGGTATTTGAGTCTGTATACCTACCCTTTCACACTAGGTCATGTAGATCCAGTCATACTCGATTTCTACCGTCAGTATCGAGTGACCCTTGGCCAGATCTACCCCTCTTTCTAGCGTATCGTCAATTTGCTCAGGTTCTTTTCGAGCAAGGTCGAGGGGATGACTTTCACCCTCGACCATCTGATAAGGTTATACAGCCCTCGCCTTTATCGAGGTGGGTTGATAAAGCTGCAGCGCCGGGCCACGAAGACGCTATTCTCGAGCATTGATGAAGACAAGGACCGAGGATGGATGGGTCAGTTCGTCCGAATCAAGACCTATGAGCTAATTCTGGTCGAGAAAATGCCATTCTCCGAGGAATGGAACATGAAACGTAAGTGCAACTTCGTCACTGGTACTTATTGTTTTACTCCCTTTATTCCCCTTTTGACTCAGGTTTTCTTTTCATGGTGCAGCTTCCCCTTGGTTCCCCGGTGCAATTCCAGACCTTGAAGGCTGGGTTCGACAACCGGTCTTCACCTCTTCTCATGCTGAGCGTTGTTGGTGTGATTTGGCCAGGGGTCGATGGGAGGCTAAAAACCACGGTGAACTCTTTTGCTTGTATATCGAGGTTTCCCTCGTAACGTACCCTTTACTAACTTCATTTCTTTACTTGTAGGTCTTGGTAAAAATGTTGCTATGAGGCCACCTTCGCCTGGGGAAGAGGAGGCATCGAAGCCAAATAAAGAGAGGAAGAAGAGAAGAGCTTCTCCTTCTGATACCCCCAAGCCAAGAAAAAACAAAGCTCGAAAGTCAAAAGTTGATCCCTCTGCTCCTCGTATCGGCGAAGTTCAACGACTACAAGAGGAGGATGAAGAGGGTGAAGATGATGGTTGCCTGTTGATAGCCCGAAAAAGGGGAAGTACTGAAGCTTCCAAGAGCGTCAAGTCGATGGAGGATTGTTTAACCAAAGAATTAGATCCTTTGACCAAAGCTATTTTTAGGATGAACACGGGTTTCTCATAACCAAGGTAAGACTGATTACTGTAAATAATTAAATAAAGAAAAATCAATGAGATGCACAAAAAGTAAAGTGTATTGCAATAGTAGTTCGGATGTCCTTTACATGTTATATTTTACTCTCTTATATAGGGAATTTCCTAATATAACGTTTGCCCTTTTCAGTGATTGAGCATTAATGACTAATTATGACATTAATGTAACGTTACAATGAGTAACCGTAACTGTTGTGTGAATGTTGTGTAACGTGTGGATCACTAATTGTAGATCTCTGAATCTGCCCTTTGTTCCACCCAGATACATTTTGACCTTGTCCCTTCATCTTCTCAATCAGGTTGAAACTTCCGTAGCTAATTAACATGTGGGTGTGATTTTCCGTGCCTCTTTGCCTCATACCTATTCATAGAGTCCCGTCCAGCTGTCGTGTCTTCATTGCTCCACGTAGACTGCTGAGTCATCAAGATTTATCACACGTGTAAAGATCTTTTTTACCACTACAGATAGTCCCCCCACTTACCATATATTTATCGATTAATATTTGGTAAGTGGATACTCATTTATGGCGGGAATATTTTGCCGCCGCGTCACTCAAATCATTGCATCTTTTTCTGAATGTAGGCGTCGCTTGTCACTTCCATTTAATGCTTATGCCACGTGGCATTTTTGGGTTGGTTCTGAAATTGTTCAGCGCCTTTTAGGGCTTTTTGCGGCTGCATCAGTCACGAAGTGACATCTTCAATTATGGCTTTCACATCATTTTTTTTTCCAATTTTTGACGGTTGTCTTCGAGTATAAATACCTCTTTTCTTTTCTTTCACGAAAAACTTCTAACTTTCAAACTTTATTTGTAAAGAACTTTTTCCTTGTCTTTGAAGATATGTCTTCTTCAAACCAATCTAAGAGAGTCATAAACGTAGATGATTTGACTTCCTCTTCTGCTCCAACGCGGAGTAGGAGAGGCGGCAGGTTGAGGAGTTTAGGTTATACTCCTTCAAGAGGTTCTTCCTCTTCTCAAATTACTTCCCCTCCTTCTTCTAGGTATTTAAATCCTCTGAGGGCTAGGGCTTCTAGATCTTCGTCCAAAGGTAGAGGACATCACGAACCTTTGCACGAATCGAGGGTCGATGAAATAGTACCTACGGAGTTCACCTTTGCTAGGGATATTCAGGCCCTTAGAAATCAGCTTTCTTCATTGTCGTCTCTTGAGAGTGCTGACAAGTACCCTACCCAACTCACTGAATGTTTAATTCCTCTTATACGCAGGTACTGTTATTGGAGTTCCGATTTTCCTATAATCGTTCCAAACAGTAATCAAAGAATAACGTCTTACAAGATGGGGCATTCTTTTGTTTATACCTATCCCTTTACATTAGGGTTTAAGCCTCCCATTGACCCGGATATCATCGAGTTCTGTCGATTTTTCAAAATTTTCTTGGGACAAGTCGGTCCTCTTGTATGGCGAGTCATTGCATGTTTTAGATACTTGGCTACCTTAGCTTCGATCCCCTTTACCTTTCAGCATCTTATTCACCTCTATTCCTCAATGTTGTTTCGTCAGGGAATTTTTACCCTGGCTGCTAGGAGTAAAAGGGTGTTAGTGACTTCTAAAGATGATAAGGATCGAGGTTGGTACCTTCGATATGTTGATGTGCCTACGGTTGGCTTAATAGGTGAAGAAAATCTTCCCTTCCCTGAGAAGTGGAATCGTGCACGTGAGTACATTTTAGCTCACATTCCTTGCTTTTTGCTTTAGATGTTTTACTAACACCGTAGCTGTTTCTTCTTTTTGCAGAAATCATGGGAACCATCGAGAATGTCTCTGATTTCAGAGATTGGGTAGAAAAAGCTTTTGTTAATCGCTCCATTGGAAGAACGTTCATGGAAGTACCTCTCTGAGAGGTTTGGTTGGAGAGTTAAGTCTCATGCTAAGTGAAATTTTTGTTTGTACTTGTTTATCCCTTTGAGCATTATTTAATCCTTTCCTTTTGATAGGGTTTCCTGCTCGTGGAGTTTCTGTATCCGCGTCTGTTTCCAAGTTATCCTTGGCTCAGGCCCAGGAGATCATTTCAAGCTCTTCTTCTTCAAAGAGAAAAGCAGGTGGGTCAAGGACCTCGGAAGAAGAGGAGGAAGAAGAGGGCTTTTTAATCCATAGGTCACGCAGAAGGAAGGTGGTCTCAGACGACGAGTCTACACCTATTATTGATCCTTCCATACTTGAAGTTGAATTTTCTGCCCTTGAGGATGCTTCTCCCTCTCCCGTGTGTGATTTTGTTGATCATTTATTCCGGGAAGACTTTGGTCCTGTTGTTGATGAAGCTCCCTGGTTGTTTTCTCTCCTTCTCTTAGAGAACTCCCCCTCCATTGTTCCAGTTATTTCTCCTGCCCCCATGTCTATTCCTGCTCCTATTCTTGCTCCCTCTCCCGTGGCTTTTTCGACTCCTCAGACTTCCTTGCCCGTGGCTCATGCATCTGTTCCTGCTTTCGCGCCTTCTGTTTCAGAAGTAGGGTCTGCCAGTAGGGAGATGAGGCAGGTGAAGATAGAAGTTTCGGCAGAGGGTAGCCTCTTTAAAAAGTATGGCCAACCTGATGTGTGGTTGAAACCGTTGATAGGTCCGACCGAGAGAGCTAAGCTGGATAGCCACAGTTCCCTTACATGGGATAATGAGATCGCGCATACTTATTTAAAGGTAGAATGTATTTTATTTCATTCATTATTATATGTGTATTTACCATATCTAATTGGCTTTCTTTTGCAGATCAATCTTATAGGCACGGAGCTTATGAAGAGGGTTTCTAACACAGAGCAGGAAGTGAAGGAATGGCATGCAGAAGCAGACAACTGGAAGGAGCAATATGAAAGCTTAAGGCTCGACATGGAGGCCTTAGAAGAAGAAAAATGTACCTTGGAACAGCAAGTGAGAGTCATGACGGCAGATTTGGCCGTGGAGAAAGCATCTTCTGATCAGGCGGGCAAAGACAAGAACGCCTTTGAATCCTCTTTCGCGGAGCAATTGTCTCGTGTCTCTGAAGAAATCAGGAATTTGAAGGCCTTGCTAGACCAAAAGGAGGAGTATTCAGGCGAGCTTGTGCAATCACTTACTCAGACCCAGGAAGATCTCCGCAACTCTTTAGAAAAAGTCCAATTCCTGGAAAGGTCTCTCGCTCCTTTAAGGGTTTCCAAAGATGTTGTTGTGGCCGAGAGGGACAATCTAAGAGCTGAGGTTATGCTATGGGAGAAATATTACGAAGCTCTTGAAGATAGGACAGTCGTTGATGTTAGTTGTGCGTACATGAACTCTCGCCTCGACACATTGACTGAAATGAGCCGAGAGGGTTTCGACCTTAATGCTGAAATTGCAAAAATCAAGGAGTCCATTGAGAAGGCTCAACAAGGTCAGAATATCTCTTCACCTAAAGGTGAGGCTCCTACTTCTCAAGTCTCTTCGTCCCAAGCCGCTCTTGCTCCTTCTATCATTGAAGTCAACCCCCCTCCTGATGAAGTTTAAGAAGTTAGTTCCTCCCCTTTTTTTTCTTTCTTTGTCTCAATTGGTGGTTACCCCTAGTCCTATCAGAGGTAAATTTGGATCTCTTAAAGTCCCCAAATGACAACTTAGGGGCACCTTAATGTATAAAAAACTCTATACGGCTAAGTATAAGTTAATACTTAGTTTTTACTTAGCCGTTTTAATATATTAATGCAAGTATGACTTTTGTTTTCCGTTGAGTTTCTGTTTCACTCTTCAAGTCTTTTGCATGCTTTATTTTTCGAGTTTTTACCTTTTCGTAATAGGCACGGTGTCATATAAAATGTGTGCCTTTTTGTAGTAGGCATAATTTATTAAAGAGGGACCTTTTTGATCGACACTTAATGAAGAAGACGTCTCAACTTCATAATGGTGTAATAATGCAATAGAGTGATAGGAATTTTTCACATGTTTAAGAATTTTTCTGAGGAAAGTTTTTTGTTTGAACTTTCACGACATTTTACATATGTTTGATTATCGTCTAAAACTCATGTTGCAACTGTTTTCTTTAACAAATTTGATATACACTTGTATTTCGTAACTGCTCGTATGTAACAGTTTTTGCGAGTTAATACAGGAGAGCAACTGTTTTTCATTCGTAACAGTTTTTATTCAAGTTGGGGTTTTCACCCGTAACTGTTTTTGTTGACAATAGTTTTCAATAAGCATGAGGGAAATGCTCTTACATCCGTAACTGTTTTATTTGATAACAGTTTTTTGAACAAGTACAAGGATTTTGATCTTTCATCCGTAACTTTTTTATTTGATAATTGTTTTCTATATGAGTACAAAGATTTCATAATTGTTTTTAGTTACAACAGTTTTGGTTACAACAGTCTTTCTTTTGACTAAGTTCAAAGATGCGCATTTCTTCCTCGTAGCTAACATTTTGCCCTTTAACCTGAACATGTTCGAAGGTTTTTATTGATTAGGCTTTGTGTTTGATTCTTTGGCTCTTTCGATTTTGCTCGTATCACTTGACTTGTTGGGTAGATGGATCTTCAGGCTCGAGCTTTGACTTTTTGATAGTATTTTTTGCTTTGTCTTTGCCTTCCATACTATATAGTCCCCCAAGTGTTTGAGCTTTGAAGAATGAAATCTCGAGCACTTGACTATTCCTTCCTTGTGGTCCTTTTCCTGAAAAGGAAAAACATACGGGACTCGAAGGTATATAGTTTTTAGATGATGACTGATTAACCCTTTAAAACATCCATCAGAAAGTGTAACCCTATACCGGAAATTTAGTTACTTCCTCGCGTCTTTGCAGGTCTAATATCATCATCTGGTGATGGGTTAGCTTTATGCCTATCATCTAAAAAGGTTAGTAAAATTTTAAATGTTCAAAATAAAATCGAACATGTGATACCTGACCGGGGGTACTTCTTTTCCTTAGAAGTAGTACTTCTTCAAGTGGATGGCATTCCAACTTGTTGGTAGGATTCTGCCGTCCATAGCTTCCAGCTCGTAGGCGCCCTTCCCAGCTATGCCTTGGACTTTGTAGGATCCTTCCCAGTTTGGACTTAGCTTTCCTGCGTCTGTTTCTTTCGTTGATTGAAAGACGTTTTTGAGGACTAAGTCCCCAATCTTGAAGTATCTTAGATGAGCTTTACGGTTGTAATAACGCTCTATGATTTGTTTTTGAGCTGCCATCCGTATTAATGTTGCTTCTCTCCGTGGTTTAAGCAGGTCCAGATTGGTCTTCAATTTGTCGTTGTTTGCTTCCTCTGTGGCTATTGTAAACCTTATGCTTGGTTCGCCAATCTCCACAGGTATTAAGGCTTCTGAGCCATAGACAAGTGCAAACGGAGTTTCTCCCGTGGCTGTTTTTGAAGTTGTTTTGTATGCCCATAGTACCGCTGGTAACTCATCAGGCCAATTTCCTTTGACTTTATCTAGCCGCTTCTTTATATTATTGATGATGACTTTATTCGTTGACTCAGCTTGACCATTAGCCACGGGGTGGTATGGCGTTGAAGTGATCCGTTTGATTTGCCAGCTTTCGAAGAATCCTGTGATTTGTGAGCCTATGAATTGTGGGACATTATCACACAAAATCTCCTTTGGTATCCCAAAGCGGCATATTATGTTTCGCCATAAGAAGCTTTTAACTTCCTTTTCTCGAACCTGTTTGAATGTTTCTGCCTCTACCCATTTTGTAAAATAGTCGGTTAGCACGAGTAAAAATTGTGCCTGTCTTTTAGCTGTGGGAAGAGGTCCCACTATGTCCATACCCCATTTCATGAAGGTCCATGGGGATATTATTGGATGCAATAATTTCGCTGGTCGATGCATGTTATTAGCAAACCTTTGGCATCTGTCGCATTTGGATACGAAGTTCTCGGCCTCTTCTTCCATCTTAGGCCAATAGTATCCAGCTCTGATNAAGGATCTCGCCCCTGAGTGATTTCCACAGTGTCCTTCGTGGACTTCTTTCATCACAAACTCCGTTTGGTTAGGTCCGAGGCATTTTGCTAGGGGCCCTCCGAACATCTTGCGATATAATGAGTTGTGAATGAGGCAGTACCGTGTAGCTTTGTGGCGAAGTGCTTGAGCTGTTTTTTTGTCTTCAGGTACGGTGCCATTCTGCAAAAATTTTAAGATTTCATTTTTCCAATCCCAGGTTAAATTGTTGAAATTTACCTCATTTCTGTCTTGTTCGATCGCTGAATGGAATAGATGAACGACAACTGCATTGTCTTTATTTGTTACTTCTATGACTGCTGCGAGGTTAGCTAATGCATCTGCTTCTGCCTTTTCCTCTCTAGGTATTTGTATTACCTTCCATGTTTTGAATTTTCTCACGATCTCTCGTGCCTTTTCCAGATATTGTTGCATCCGAGTCTCTCGAGAGATGTAAGTCCCCTGCATCTGAATTACTACCAGTTGGGAGTCGCTTTTGATTACGATTTGCTCGATTGAAAGTTCTCGTGCGAGTTCTAGTCTTGCAATGACAGCTTCGTACTCTGCTTCATTGTTAGTTATAGGATAATATTTGATATCCTGTCATGTCTTTTCACCCGTGGGTGACATTAAGACTATGCCTAAGCCGAAACCCTTTATATTGGAAGAAATATCGGTAAATAGGGTCCATAGAACCGGATTAGCACCGTTAAAGAGTTGTAACTCTTTTTCCACTTCAGGGACAATGCTATTACTAAAGTCAGCGACAAAATCAGCTAAGATCTGAGACTTGATTGCAGTCCTAGGCTGATATTTTATTTCATGCTCACTTAATTCTATGGCCCACTTGGCTAATCTTCCTGATAGTTCTTGTTTATGCAGTATATTTCTTAATGGATACGAGGTCACAACTGTGATTGGATGACATTGAAAGTATGGCCTTAATTTTCTAGATGCAATGATTAGATCTAAGGCTAACTTTTCTAGATGTCGATATCTAGTTTCATCATCTAGTAATGTCTTGCTTACATAATAAATAGGAGATTTTTTACCTTTATTCTCCCTTACCAATACTGTACTTACAGCAATTTTCGAGACGGCAAGGTAGACGTACAGCCTCTCCCCCTCCTTTGTCTTCGACAGCAACAGAAGTTTTGATATATAAGCCTTTAGGTTTTTGAGAGCCTGTTGACATTCTTCAGTCCATTCGAACCGATTTTTCTTTTTTAGAACTGCAAAGAATTTAAAACTTTTCTCGGAAGATTTGGAAATAAATCTTCCTAAGGCTGCAATTCTTCCTGTTAGTCTTTGAACTTCTTTTTTGTTTATAAGTACATTAGGTATTTCTTCTATATCTTTAATTTGATCAGGATTTACCTATATTCCCCTGTTTGATACAAGGAAACCCAAGAATTTACCTGATTCTACGCCAAAAGCGCATTTTTCTGGATTCAGCTTCATAGTATACCTGCGTAAAATGTCAAAGGTAATAGAGAGGTGCTGGAAATGATCTTCTGCCCGTGTTGATTTTACCAGCATGTCATCGATGTAAACTTCCATCATTTTTCCCAGAAATCCTGGAACATCTTGGTCACTAGCCTTTGATAGGTGGCTCCAGCATTTTTTAAGCCAAAAGGCATGACTTTATAACAATAATTTCCCCTGTTTGTAATAAAGGAGATTTTTTTCCTCGTCTGAGGGATCCATTTTAATCTGATTATAACTAGAATACGCATCTAAAAAACTTAACAATTCATGACTTGCAGTGGCATCAATCATTTGATCTATATGTGGTTGGGAATGAATCTTTAGGGCATTCTTTATTTAAGTCAGTATAATCTACGCATACTCTCCATTTGCCATTCTTTTTAGGTACTACCACAGTGTTAGCTAGCCAGTTAGGATACATTACCTCTCGTATCGAACCAATTTTCAAGAGTTTATGTATCTCTTCGTCAATCACTTGGTTCTTAAATGGTCCTTGCTTTCTTTTCTTCTCTTTGACCGGGGCTCAACCCCGTGCCTATATACACTTGCTGTTCAGGTTTTTGTTCAAACAATAGAACAACTTTGAGCTCTTCCTTAGTTGTTTTGATGTGCTCGTCTTCCTCTGATTCATGAATGACGTCCGGTCTGGAATCTACATCCGTGTGGTACAATGTATCTTCCGTGGTGACTTGATTCACCTTCTCGTGAGTATCTTCTTTCGTACCTGTTTCAGCTATAATACTTTTCGTACCTATTTGGTAGTAATTTCTTCCATACCTGTTTGGGAGGTGTTACCTGCTTGGGAGATTCCCTTATCTTTTGATTCTTCCACCTCTACTTTTTTGTTGTAGTGTACCACGAAATTTATATTTCTTGCGGTTTGCTGATCGCCTCTAATTTACTGAATCCCCCATTCAGAAGGGAATTCAATTACCTGATGCAAGGTGGATGGTATTGCTTTCATGTCGTGGATCCATGGCCTTCCCATGATTACGTTATAAGCCATGTCAGTATCGATGACTTGGAACCTGGTATTTTTTATTACTCCTTCAGCATAAGTGCTAAGTTCAATTTCCCCTTTTGTTATAATTGTAGAGTTATCAAACCCTGATATGGCTCGCGCCTTTAGGATTACTTGATTCCCCAATAGCATTTCTTCCACGACTCTTAGCAAAATGATATTGACTGAACTACCTGGATCAATCAACACTCTTTTTACGTTAGTGTCATGAATAAGTAAGGATATTACCAGAGCATCGTTGTGAGGAAGCATTAATCCGTCGATATCTGCATCATCGAAGGTTATATCGTCTGCTTCCAGATTTTCACGAACCCGCTTTCCGTGTGTAATTGTGAACTTCGTGGCCGCTTTACAGACCACTCCGTTTACTTCTTCACCTCCGTTTATCACGTTGACGGTTCGTTTTGGAGATGGAGGTTTTGGGGGCTCCTGCTTGTTATTTAAGTATGCCTGTTTACCTTTTTCACTAAACAATTTTGTTAAATATCCATGTTTCAATAATTGTTCTACCTCACCTTGCAAAAATCTGCAATCTGCAGTTCTGTGTCCATGATTATTATGGAATTCACACCAGAAATCTGGGTTCCTCTTATTCGGGTTTGACCTCATTTCTTTTGGCCATCGAACCTTATCACCCATATTTCTTAATACTGAAATTAGTTTGGAGGTACTTACATTGAAGGTGTGATCCCCAATTCGTGCATTACCTCTAGGTCGTTCATCTCGATCCTTTTTGGATCTAGATGAGCCCGCATCTCTGCTTGGTGGCCTATAATCTGACCTGGTGTTTTTGAACCTAGGACGAGTTTCACGTCCCGATGGTCCCAAGTAAGGATCGTACATGTTTTTACCTGATCTCCTGTCTAATTCGAAACGTCTGGATCTGGTATGATCTTCATCTTTCGAACAAGCAATGGTATCTTCTTCTATTCGAAGTTTAGTATTGTACCTGTTATAAACATCATTCCACGTTGTAGCTGGGAATTCTCTCAAGCTTTCCTTGAGTCTTCTCGTGGCTTCTGAACTTTTATCATTTAAATTGCTTGCAAATGCCATGGCTGCCCAATTATCAGGCACCCTTGGTAGTATCATTCTTTCTCGTTGAAACCTGTCTACAAATTCACAAAGTAACTACGTGTCTCCTTGTTTTATTTTAAAGATGTCCTCCATCCTTTTCTCGACTTTTTGCGCACCGGAGTGTGCCTTTATGAAAGAATCTGCAAGCTCAGCAAAAGAATCAATAGAGTTTTCAGGGAGGAGAGAATACCAGGTTAGCGCCCCTTTGGTAAGTGTTTCTCCAAATCTTTTAACTAGGACCGACTCAATTTCTTGTTTTGTCAAGTCATTGCCCTTCACTCCGGTGGTAAAAGCAGTCACATGGTCGCGTGGGTCAGTTGTCCCGTCATACTTAGGAACGTCAGGCATTTTAAACTTCTTGGGAATAGGTACGGGTGCTGCGCTTGGTTTCCAAGGTTGTTGAGAATATCTATCAACGTCAATGCCTTTGATAACAGGTGGTACTCCAGGAATTTGTTCGATTCGATCGTTTTGTTCCTTCACTTGTTTCTGCAAAGTTAGTAATAAAGTCTGTAATTCATAGTTATTAGACATACCTGGTCTCGCTTCGAGAGATTCATTAGGAGTATCTCCCCTTCCTGAGTTTGCCAACCCAGACTGAGGATTTTCCACGGTGATGGTATTATTGAAGGGTGGTGTCAGTGGCGCAGGTGATGCTGCTGTAATCCCCTCTCAAATTCTTGCAAAGCCTGGCTCACATACTCTGTAATCATTTGCTTTACCCAATCTTTTTCTACCGTTTGATAATTATTATCGTTGTTGTTATTGGATCTTTCTAGGGATTGTTCCCTTGAACCACGTGGGGTTCCTGAAGGTGATGGAACTAGGGTTCCATTCCTCCGCTGGTTGTTGTCGTTGGAGTTCGACATAGTTCAGAGGATATCGCTTGAAAAGCAAATAAAGATTATCAGATTCCCGGTAACGGAACCAATTTGTTTAACCAAAGAATTAGATCCTTTGACCAAAGCTATTTTTACGATGAATACGGGTTTCTGATAACCAAGGCAAGACTGATTACTGTAAGTAATTAAATAAAGAAAAATCAATGAGATGCACGAAAAGTAAAGTGTATTGCAATAGTAGTTTGGATGTCCTTTACAGGTTATATTTTACTCCCTTATATAGGGAATTTCCTAATATAACTCCTGCCCTTTTCGGTGATTGAGCATTAGTGACTAATTATGACATTAATGTAACTTTACAATGAGTAAATGTAACTGTTGCGTGAATGTTGTGTAACGTGTGGATCACTAATTGAAGATCTCTGAATCTGCCCTTTGTTCCTCCCAGATACATTTTTATCGTGTCCCTTCATCTTCTCAATCAGGTTGAGACTTCCGTAGCTAATTAACCCGTGGGAGTGATTTGCCGTGCCTCTTTGCCTCATACCTCTTCATAGAGTCCCGTCCAGCTGTCGTGTCTTCATTGCTCCACGTAGACTGCTGAGTCATCAAGATTTATCACACGTGTGAAGCTCTTTTTTACCAATACAAGGATGCCCCCCATCATGATAATCAGCTGACGGGTGTGCCCGAAGGGTCAAGCCCCAAGGCCCTTCAGAGAGAAAACAATGTCCCAAGTGATTCACTAGGGGTAATAAACATTGGCGATTAGCCGCTAGGCCCTACATTCTCTGAGGGGAAGTTTCAAGATGCTCCGGCCATGGGGACTCCCGACGTAGGGCTGGCCCACGAAGGGAATGACACATTCCGGGAGTGCTTTGTCGGGGTCGACGATGGTCCCGATCCAGACGCATCATTTATTTTCAACGAGGCTCAGCGACTTCTGAAACAAGTAAGTTCCATTTCTTCGTATTACACTTGTGTTTTAATTCATATCTTTTCAAGCCTGACTCTCTTCTTTGTCTATAGGCCATGGTGTTCCACCGAGAAGCATCTTCCAAATACCGGGTTGAGCTATCCCGATGTGAGGTCGAGCTCAAGAAGCTCGTGAAGGAGAGGGATGGCCTCAAGCTCCTATACGTTCAAAAGGAAGAGGAGATTATGACTGATCACGCTCAACTATGTCTTATAAAAAGACTAAGCGGGCGTTACAAATATAATCTAAGTATTTTTTTCTCAGAGTTGAATCCCACAGGGAATTAATGTTACACCCCATGTTTTCGTACGTGAGAGTACATCGTAAGTCAATTGATGTAAGCTCAAAAATAATATTATATTTGGAAGCACATAAAGTAAGTTAATCATGTTACCTTGGAGGTTACAAATATTTAAGATCATGAATAATGAGTACAAAGAGGGTTTGAAAGCTTAGAAGCTAAACCAATTGAATAAAATAAGTTTCGTCGAAAGTAAATGAGTTTGGAATATTACAACATGTACTTTAGGGTGAGACTATGGTTCATTACATGATAAGGAGATTATTCTATGGGCTATGTTTGTCGTATGATGGTCGTGCGCTACGTTTTGAAGTCAACCAAGTTGTGGAAGAAAAGTTGGCAAAGGTCTTCACAAATTACATTCATAATGTGTTGAAACTTAGGTCAAATGTAACTGCGATTTTCTCCCAATATTATTGGAATTATTGGATGATAATACAAACCAAATTTAATAATTATGAGTATAGTTTCAAATGCATTAGACCGTTCATCGATATGACATAGGAGTAGAGAGATATTTGCAATTTTGCGAGACTGTGCAGACATCATAAGTGACAAGTAGGTGGTTCACTAAAACTTTTTGAGCAATACATTTAGTGTGTTATATGAGGTTTTTGTTGGGACATATTATATATCAAATTGAAGGTCTTGGAATTTAGTTTCCAACTCTCTTAACCTTTCGTTCATACGACATCTTAATAAAAAGATATAAGCGTCGGAAGATGGGCCAATGCTAGGGTGTCAAGCTAGCACCTCTTTGACTTTTCCAAAGTTGATATATATAAGTCTTAGGTCGGATTTCTATTTATTTTTCAGTATAACACGACCAGAGAACACCCATAAACATATCCTTAAGCTATCTTCTAGGGTTTCAAAGAGGATTATCATATCGGGCATGAAATCGAGAAGCGATAACATCAAAACAATCCCTACGACGTAAGTGCCATTATACCGCCTCTATTTTCTCTTTGTAGTTAGAGTTTTGGAAGGTACTTCATAGTTAAGAAATGTCTAATATCTGTATCTAAGTGTTTAAATATCAAGGAAGATTGATAAATATGTTTCCTAATAGTTAGAACTCACGGGACGGTGATCGAAAGTCGTGAGTTCGAGTTATTTGACTTGTAGGGAATTGTTTGTGGGTTGTTTCGTGTTGGCCTCTTGTGATAATGTTTTATGGATTTTTGGAGGATAAAAGGTGTGGGAAAACAACACATAATTACGGAATGGTGGGCTGGTTGTTCGTCGTTATTTTTGTTAAGGTTGTTAGACACTACTTTTGTTGTCGTTTCATGTATGAAATGATTAGGGTGTGTAGGCTGTTTTGAGATACATTGTGTGGAGATAAGGTTGGGAAATAATGCATATATGGTATTATTTTTTTGTTCTTGGTGTTTTTGGTATATGTTATTGGAGGAGGGCCTTGTTACAGGGGAGATGCTGCACGAATTTACGTAAACGAGCTACTAGCTTAAGTTGCAGACTTAGCCCTTGCTCAACACTGATTTTGAATCTCCTTGTGATATGATAGATTGAGTTGATTTTTTTGAAGATTTTCTTGGAAGGTATTAAGAACTCAACTTTTTTAAGTTATGTTAAGGCTCTTCCTTCATTCTTTTGGCATGATCTAAAGTGAAACGAACGTAAACGATACGCTATTTCATAATGAATCTACACCTAGCTACTAAGGTTGTCCATGTTGTTCTTTCCTTAGAAAGTTATTCTAAGAAATTATGTACGATCCTTGAGTCCTAGTGAAGTTCATATTGATGGTATGATGTCCATAATATTAATCGAAGGTGCAACTACCTTACGTCACTCCGAAAGGTTTAGAGCGTGATTCCATGAGTCCAGCATGCATTATATATAGTATATATTTTACTCTACCGAGTCGCGCTATAGTCGGCCGGGTACGGTACCTATTGTGCAACCACTGATCAGTTGGGTTTACCGAGCTCCACGTGGCCGGGTACAATTTTACCGAGCCTTATGATGGTCGGGTATATTTTTACCGAGTCCTCTATGAGACCGGGTATGATATGATGATGATGATGCCCACAGAGGCAGATGTTTTTAAAATATTTTATACATATATATATATATATATATATATATATATATATATATATATATATATATATA
>ML421886.1:19219-53547 GCA_005239525.1 Nicotiana knightiana | reverse complement strand
ATATATATATATATATATATTATATGTATATGGGATATGGGAAAAGGTTATAGCGTTATATACGCATCAACATCTGATCAACTGGTAAATATTGAGATTTGCCGTGTGGTCGAGATGATATGATGGAATGCCCTCAGAGGCTTGATGATGTTATGAACACATATACCCATGCATGGTATGACATTTATACGAATATGTATGACATAAAATTTCAGATTGCATTTCAACGATAATAGAATGGATGACGAAAGAATAATCTTTAAAGGTCATTCAGGAGGGCGCTTCCCTAAAGCAAGCAATGCGAGCAAAGTTAAGCTTAAAGGACTATATCTTCCAGTTACACTAGGTGTCATCCTCGAGAATAAGGAATTTTGTTATCCATGGTATAAAAGGATTACTGCAAGGAGAGTAAGGGTCATTGATGATATGAAAGGACGCCAAAGATGAAGAGGTAAAACATCTATAGGTAGGTCGTCGTAGCACCAACTCTTAGTACTCCCCTAAAGGGGGGAATATGGAGTGATGTGGTATTAAGTCAGAATTAAGTGGTTCTAGTAATTATGAGATGGTAAATGAAGAATGCGATAAAAAATAAAAAGTGATGAGATTGAACTTATTCAAAGCCTACAGAAATGCTACGATTCCATAACATTATGCAAACACCACGTCAAGGAAAGAAAGTAAGGGTCCCTGCCCGAGATGTTATTGATATATAAGGAGCCAATGAGAGACATAAGTTAAGACAAAGGAAATAACCCAAGAAAGATTGATGGAAATATTGATACGAGAATGGGCCAACGAGTAGTTAGTAATTGATTCAGGAAGAGCCTAGTTATGGCTAAACAGGAGGTTATAGAGGAGTCAGCATATCGTGCAAGATAAACATAGTAAAACCCCAATATAGTGAATTCAGCCTCGCGCTAATATTATTGTAATACTTGAAAAATATTCAGATAGGAGTTGGGGTAGTTAAAGGTGTCATACGAGTATTACGGGAATAAAACAGAGTGCCACTGGGAATAGAGTCAAAATATCAGTTCAGAAGCAACCCTACAAGCACAAGGGCGTGGAAGTAAGTAACTACGGATAATTATAGGCAAGGAAGGACATCAAAAGGCCCGTCGAATATACAATGTCATAAGCTCACAACTTTACAAGAGCCAGAGGATCATCCCTAAATACTACAATGAAAGAAGGTTTCAACCTAAGCTCAGTAACCTAAGGAGGAAATGGTCTTATAACAATAGTCTCACAACAACATTGTATGCACTCCATAAGAAAATGGCACTTACCATGGGTAATGAACTGAAAGTAAAATCAGAAGTGATATTCAAGATCATATGAGTTGTATGGAATTCCAATGGGCGTGGGCACTAACGTAAGATAAATATGCACGCAACAAGGGGGAAGAAAGACCAGGAAAAGTAAGTGCTTACATTTTAAAAAGGCTGAGAGGGAACAAAAAGAATTATTCGATTAATGACCCAGAGTACATTATGAACGCATTTAAGAGTTCAGAATATTATCCATGCAGCATATATGATGACAATCATACAGCTGTAGAAGAATCCGATATAAGTTAAAAGAAAGAATTGCGCCCAGGTCATAGACAAAAGATTGAATTGTCAGAAGATTGTATCATCAATATTCCATAGCATCCATGAAGGGCTAAAGTAATAACTAATACCACGAGCCGCAGATTGGAAAATATCTTAAGTCTACATAAAGGCTGACCATAGGGAAGAGGAAACTAAAGGGTTACATCAACTAAGTAAATCAGGAGTCTTATTATTGGACCCAGAAAATTACAGACCTCGTGATTGAGAACATTGCATGATCACTCTTAATTATCAGAGGTACAAGAAAGATAGTACAGTAGCCATATTCTGTAATGGCTCTACGATAAAGCGAGTTAGAAGAGTACCATCCTCATAAGAAGTCAGTATGAAGCTCCCACCGAATTGTGAATGCACTAGAGGTGCAAGTATTATAATAGAAGTCAGTACGATGCAAAATTTTAAGGTACGTAAGGTAAAGGTGAATAACGTACCAGATACTCAAAGGAAGAAGATTCTGAATAGTCCATACTTTGGATAGAAGGCTAGAAGCGTTGGAATTCAGTATCCAGGAATAATAGCAGCATCGTCAGTAGCATATCTTCCAGCCTATGGTTTCTAGGTACCAAGAGATCTGGCTAAGAGAGTAAAGAAGAGTTAGAGACGATCTGATGTCTCCCTTGATGTTCCAGATTAACATAAGGAAATCTATGGAGCAAGAAAGTTGAAGGAATGTTGCGAATAGTATAAATAGATATATATATATAGGTCACAAGCTAAAGTATAGTATAGCGACGAGGTTTTATGATAGGAGTAAGGGCGAGTGAGAAGGTAACAAGAATGGATAAGTCCTCAAGATTGAGCCCATGAAAACAACAGAGCTAATGGATTCTCGAAGTTATAGAAAGTTCAGTATAGCCTGAATGAACTCAAGTAGTCTAAGACTAATAACATCTAGAGTGGAATGCGGGTGTGATTGTGATAGACAAAGGATGACGTTTAGGCCTTCGATTGAGTAATGACTTGAAAAGGATTTCATGAATTGTACGGGATTAAAATACCCATGTAAGGTGAGTCATATTGGGATGCTATAAAATACGATTATGGAAGTATAGTATTGCCCCTAGGTGGATCAATCTAATTACTCCAGATGTCCCCGATGAGACGTGAGTCCTAGCGGTAATGTATTACGTAAGAAGTTTCAAGTTATCAGTGGTAGATTGTAAATCAACAATGGATGGATAAAAGTTACAAAGTATGAGATGAGATTACGCCATCAGTCTTAAGATGAACAACAATGAAGAATTGTTAAAAGACTTAGCTTTATGCATATAGGATAAGCAACAAGAATAACCTGGAGTTTGGTAGCAGATATCAGTAACGATAAATCGAAGTAAGAATTATGGTATAGTATGACCTACCTAGATGCAGTAAAGTCACGTGGATAGATAACCGGGTCTATGAAATAAGATAAAGCAATGTTCGTAAGTTTGACAAAGTACCGAGAGAAGAACTTCAGTAAACCCATAGATGCCCAGAGGGACATCTTGTTAAGCTCTGAATATGTTCAGAAAGTGAGACTTAGAGATTGGCTAAAAACTGGAGGAAAAAGGAAAGAAGAGTCACATAGGCGCATTTACAAGGTCAGAGTCGTACAAGATGCATGATGGAAGGTAGCAACAGTTACGAGATTGGAAGGATTCCAACCACAAGTCGTGGCGTGAGAAAGAGGCCTAGAGGGGGGATGCCCGGGCATTTGGAATTATTCATAGAATGGTTTCCTAGATGGAAAGGAGAGTACTAAAGTATTCAAAAGACATGAGTTATGAAAATGATAAGTGCATCAGCAAACATTCGAGGACAAATGTTCCAAAGGGGGAATGATGTTACACCCCATGTTTTCGTACATGAAAGTATGCCATAAGTGAATTGATGAAATCTCGGGAATGAGATGTTACATCCCGCATTTTCGTACGTTAAAGTTTCATCGTAAGTTAATCGACGTAAGTTCGGGAATGAGATTATTTTGAGATTATAAGTATTATGCCATTCTAAACAAGTCATAAGTAAATTCGTAAAGGTGATAGGTAAAGCGAATCGAAGAAAATGAGTTGCGTCGAAGTAGACAATTTAGGGATAAAATTTGGTCCAAGATATAATACTCAGTATTTATGGGCTAGTGCCATACAAGATACCACACGATAGTGATAGTAAGGTGTATAAGGTGTGTTAAAAGTCAGCAGAATTTTAAGTAAATTGAGATAATTCTTAATTATGTGGGTAATTGGTTAATTGTTGGATTAATGGGGAATTACCAAGTTAATTATGAAATTATTAATTAATTAAGACATTTTGGTTTGTCTTTTGGATAAATTCATGAAACACAACATGGAAGAAACACAAGATTAACTAAGTGACTCCAAAGTCATTAGGCTAGGTGGCACATTATGGGGTCTTTGGGAAAGACTAGTCCCCAAAAGTGGGGCCCACACCCAATAATATAAAAGTCTCTCTAAAGCACAAATTTGAGATGCTTAATTTCATCAGAATGTAATGGATCTCCAGTCAAGAAATCTTCATACGAAATTATACTATGTAATGTTATAGCAACGGGATTTTCGGATTCTAAGGGAGTATGATACAATCTTTCTCAAGAATAACATGCGGATTTTTCCCTACTTCGATCCGCCGTTATGTGTTTTCTCGCAATCGAAGTGTGTTAGAGGTATTTTCAAGAGAATTAACTCAGGCATGTGAAGGCTATCACTTCTTTCTTTTGGCATGATCTATACGACACAAACAAAACGAGCAAATGTACAATTTTCATAAATGACTCTATTCATAGAAATAATAGAGATGCTTATGTTCTTGATTCCCCATGTGTCATATTATTCTATCATCTGTTCACGAATCTCAGAAAATACGTAAGTTTAAAAAGTTTACTTCATGATATTAATCAAAGGCATAATGGTCTTATGACAGTCCAAGAGATTTTATTGACGTACTTCTCATGCATTGCATTCACTTATACATGTACATTGACCCATGACCAGATGGAATTATATACGCATATATATGTATATTTTATGTATATGGAATATGGGAAAAGGTTACGACGTTATATACGCGCCACCTCCTGATCAGCTGGTATACATTGATAATTTGCCCACAGTGGCCGAGATGATATGATAGGATGCCCTCAGAGGTTTGATGATGTTATGAACACATATACCCATGCATAGTATGACATTTATACGCATATTCATGACATTATAATATTAAATGATTCACAGAGCTATTCAGATATACATGTTGAGTCTTTTACTCTATGTTTCTCTCATGTCTATTGTTTACCGATTTTCATTCTTTACATACTTGGTACATTATTTGTACTGACGTCCCATTTTCCCAGGGATGATGCGTTTCATGCCCGCAGGTCCCGATAGATAGGTTGAGAGTCCTCCAAGTAGGCTATTAGATCAGTAGAAGATGTTGGTGCGCTCCATTTGCTACGGTGTTGCTTATTTGGTTAGTATGATTTAGACATGTATTGATTAGTATTTTGGGGCCCTGTCCCAACCTTATGACATTTATGTACTCTTAGAGGCTTGTAGACATATGTCATGTATATGAAAGATTGTATGGCCTTGTCGTCCTATGTTCAGTGTACGAGTGATTATTTTGGCATTATAGGCCCGTACATCATATGTATAAGTCAGTATATCAGGTTGGGTTGTTTTATGTCGAGTGTTCTCTCATGTTTTATTTTTGTTACCTCATACGGCCCTTCTGACCCATTTAATCATGTTGATGTAATGAGAAAGATACGTTACGTTGGTACTCAGTTGAATAAAGGAATCTGGTGCCCGTCGCGGCCCCTCGATTTGGGTCATGACATCATCGGGTGGCAAACATTTGTTTGTCTTCATTAGCAACATCTCCTTCGGGATCTTCACGGTGCCAATCAATGTTGTCCCCTGTCTTGGTTTCTACTTTCTTCACTTTCCTTTCTATCTCTGGTTCCATGTGTCGCTCTACCATTCCAGTATTTAATACGAACTGAATTTACCCTATACAAAAATCAAAAAAAATTGTTTATTGGGCATCATACGCCTCAACCTTTTATTCATTTGAGTCTGCAGGTCATTGATATCTAAGGCAAATTGGTCTATATATTGTCTAAGTTCAGTTCTTCCTTCTATCAATTTTGTTTCTATATTTTAAAGATCATGGTGTAGAAACCCCTGAAATTTCATTACTTGAGATTTTTCCTCAAGCCAAGATTGGCTCACGATATCAACTACTTCAAATTTTACCTCTTGTAGGAAGTCACTCTCTTTGTCGAGTTGAGGTTCTTCTTCAAAATTGGCCATTAATTCTTCTATTCTAGCATATAATACTTTGATTGCTAAGGCCGAATTTTCATTTTTCTCAATTATTTGCCTCACCATGTCCATAATACGAGCAACGCGTTACACATCCTCCACTATAGTGCTCCTATCAAACTCACAGACATTATTAGAAAAATCATAATAAAAGCTCGGAGAATAATAATAAGAATGTCACGCCCCAAACCAGGGGGGAGAGACCGACACCCGATGCCTCACCTATCATTGCATACCAACTTGCGACTAAGCAAATCTGAACATATAATGTCATATTTTTTCCATGNTATATATATATATATATATATATATATATATATATATATATATATAACTGCTCTGCCATAGTAGTCTCGCTCATAAGCGCTCAGCTATACTAGGCTTTGTATCTCGACCAACTGCGCTCGCTCGTAGGCATTCGGCCACAGTAGGCTCGGTATATAACTTATCATCTGATCTGAGGTTGCTCAATAGGGGCTTGCCGACCGATTATAGCTCGAGGGTGGTGAAAATAATGTAATATTGTATATCTAAATGAACAAGAAATGGGAAACCTATTTTAGGGTTAGAAACATGCTAATACTTTGCCTTGAGATAATGAAATAGGATGACGTAACCAAGAAACACTTGTTTTATTTTCAAACTGCATGCTGCTATTTGAAAACAAAAGAAGCATAGGCTATTATGCATACAAAAGAACATTTGCATTTGCCAAGTAATAGAAGGACCTGCATTTCTTAAAAACTGATTTTAATATCCATCTTCAACTTAGATTAATGCAGATTCAGCCCCCACAAATAACCTCTTTACATGCAACTAGCTGTTGAATCTATGAGCTAGGTAGAGTCCATAAACAAGTATATATAGAACATATTCTCTCTTGACTGGAAGAAGACAATACTCAATTGAATAAAAAGTCCCGATAAGGGAGAATTTTGTAACTTATGAGAGTAGGATAATGTATATAAATTCGGGAGTATGAAATTCTCTTTATGCCTTGTTATCAAACTCATGTAATTCCGAAATCATGCCAAAATGAAGGAAGGTCTTAGCCTTAACATACCTGGAGTAGGAAAAAATCCGTATGATACCTGGAGTAGGAAAAAATTCGTATGGTCATATGGTACCTTGTATGGCGCTAGTCCATAAATACTGGGTATTATAGCTTGGACCGTATTTTATCCCAAATCGACAACCTTCAACAAAACTCATTTTCTTTGAATCGTTCACTCTTTATCTTTGACGACAGTTACTTATCGCTTGTTATAAATAGCATAAACGCTCATAATCTCAAGATAATCTCTTTCCCGAGTCTACATCTATTAACTAAAGATGAAACTTCAACGTCCGAAACGCGAGATGTAACATCCTTCCCCCCTTAGAGACATTCGTCCTCAAATATTTACTCTTAGAGACTTTGGAAAATTTTTGTCAGAGTCTCCTCCGTGCACTAGACTAAAACCAACCAGTACCCAGCCATAAAACAAACTATACATGCCACACATGGCCGATGTCTACAAATAGAAACAACTTGGTTCACACACCTGTCCATTATAAATTCTGAAAGTCAAAAATAAGAGTTTACCATATGACCTATTGGTCGTAATAGGGCTGTGTTGATGTATCCCATCTCGATCCATATCTTCAATTTGAAATAAGTGGGGATATTTAGACTTCATTTCTTCCTCCATTTCCCACATCATCTCTTCCACATTCTTTCTTCTCCATAAAACCTTCATGGAGGCTACCTCCTTATTGCATAGCTTGGAGATTTGTCGGTCTAGGATGACAACCGAAATTTCCTCATACACCAAGTTCTCCGTAATCTGTACATCATCCGTGGGCACCACTCGGGTAGGATCTCCAATGCACTTCCGTAGCATAGATACGTGAAAAAAGGGATGGATAGACAATCCTCGAGCGTCTGAATTGTGCGCTCGGCTTGTCCATCAGTCTGTGGATGAAAATTTGTGTTGAGATTCACTTGAGTCCCTAAACCTCTCTGACATGACCTCCAAAAATGTGCTGTAAATTGTGCTCCACGGTCAGATATAATAGATACTAGTACTCCGTGTAGCCGCACTATCTCCTTAATATATAGCTTTGCATAATCTTCTACTGTATATATAGATCTGACTGGGAGGAAATAAGCTGATTTCGTGAGCCTATCGACTATCATTCATATGGAATAGAACTTATGATGAGAACGAGGTAAACCTGTGATAAAGTCCATGTTTATCGCCTCCCATTTCCATGTCGGGATCTCTATAGTCTGCATTAGCCCTCCGGGCTTCTGGTGTTCTATCTTCACCTGCTGGCAACTAGGACATTAGGCAACAAACTCAGCAATGTTCTTCTTCATATCGTTCCACCAGTACACATCCTTAATGTCATGATATATCTTTGTCGACCCAGGGTGAAGGGAGTACCACGAATAATGTGCCTCTGACATAATCCTGTCTCGTCGCCCTGCTACATCTGGAACACACAAACGACCCCTGTATCTAAGAACCCCATCTCCCTTGAACACTAACATCGGTCTATTCTGATGCGGAACTTGCTCTCTCAACTCGACCAACTCTAGGTCCTCGTACTGCCTCTCCTTTACTTCAGCTATGAGAGATGATTTTGCAGTATTTTGGAGTACAACTCCACCATTGATAGAGTCTACTAACCGAACCCCCAAACAAGCCAATTGATGAATCTCTCTGATTAATTGTCTTTTTTCTGCCTCTACATATGCTAAGCTACCCATAGATCGATGACTTAAGGCATCTGCCACATTAGCTTTGCCTGGATGGTAGAGAATGTTAACATCGTAATCTTTCAGTAACTCATGACATCGCCTCTGTCGCAAATTCAATTCTTTCTTCTTGAAGATATATTGCAGGCTTTTATGATCTGTAAATACATCACCATGAACGCCATATAAATAATGTCGCCATATCTTAAGTGCATGAACAACTGGAGCTAATTCGACGTTGTGGGTCGGATAATTTCGCTCGTCCTTCTTTAATTGCCTTGAAGCAGATGCAATTACTTTCCCCTGTTGCATCTAGAAACATCCTAACCCGACACCTGAGGCATCACAATACATGGCATAACCATCTGGACCCTCTGGAAGTGTTAGAACTGGCGCTGAGGTCAACCTTTTCTTAAGCTCCTGGAAACTCTTCTCGCAAGCCTACATCCACTTAAACTTAGTTGCTTTCTGCGTCAACTTCGTTAATGGTGCTGAAAGGGAAGATAACCCTCTACGAACCTCCGGTAGTAACCTACTAAGCCTGGAAAGATACGAACATCTGTCAGAATGGTAGGTCTAGGCCATGATTTCAATGCCTCAATCTTCTGATTGTCTACCTTTATACCTCCATCGGTTACAATGTGCCAGAAGAATGCTACTGACTTCAACCAGAACTCATATTTAAAAAACATAGCATATAATTTACTATCACAAAGGGTTTGGAGTACCGCTCGTAGGTGGTCCGCATGATCATCATCTAAACATGAATAAACTAGAATATCACCAAAAATTACTATTACGAACATATCTAAAAATGGCCGAAATAGGCTATTCATCAATTCCATGAACACGGCAGGTGAATTCTTCAACCCGAAGGACATGAAAAGGAACTCGAAGTGGCCATATCGGGTCCTGAAAACTGTCTTGGGAATATTTTTCTCCCGAACTCTGACCTGGTGGTACCCCGACCACAAATCTATCTTTGAAAAGCATCTATCTCCCTGCAACTGATCAAAGAAGTCATCTATCCTTGGAAGTGGATACTTTTTCTTACTAGTTACCTTGTTCAATTGCCTATATCGATACATATCCTCAGTGAGTCATCTTTCTTCCTTACAAACAATTCCGGTGCACCCCAATGTGAGGTACTGGGCCTGATGAAACCTTTCTCCATCAAATCATTTAACTGCTCCTTCAACTCGGCAGGTGTCATTCTATACTGAGGGATGGATATTGGTTGAGTTCTTGGAAGAAAATCAATTCCAAAATCAATCTCTCGCTTTGGAGGAATACCTGAAGGTTCATCTAGGAATACATCTGTGTACTCTTTGACTACTGGAATAGACTGAAGTGTAGGTATCTAAGTATCTGCATCTCTAAATCGCACAATATGATAAATGCACCCTTTTGCAATCATTTTCCTCGCCTTCATATATGAAATAAACCTACCTCTGGGTGTCGATGTATTACCTACCCATTCAAGGACTAGCTCGCCTGGAAAATGAAATCTGGCTGTCTTTGCTCGACAATCAACTGTGGCATAGCAAGCTGCTAACCAGTCCATGCACATGATAGCATCAAAATCCAACATCTCTAGCTCAACTAGGTCGGCTGAGGTCTGACGACCACAAACTGTTGCCGTAAAACCTCGATAAACCCGTCTAGCAATAATCAATTCTCTAACCGATGTAGATATCACAAAAGGATCACTTAATATTTCAGGCACTAGACCAAACTTCCCTGCCACAAATGGGGTAATACACAATAAAGTAGATCCTGGGTCTATCAAGGTATAAGCATCGTGAGAGAAAATGGTCAACATACCTGTCATAACGTCTGGTGAAGATTCTTGGTCCTGTCGACCAGCTAAAGCATAACTATGATTCTGGTTACTACTTGAACTAGAACCTTGTGTACGGCCAAAATCGGCGAGTCCGATTTTGGGACCGTTATGGCATCCCATGACTGACCTCGAGGAGCCCGAAGCAGAATTCATTGTTCGATCCCGAGGTGTATATCTCGAGGAAGCACATCGAAGGCTTATTTTGCTCGACGTCGGTGCAGTACAAATTGGTGACCATCGTGGAAAGGCGGGAAAATCCTAAGTGCATGTGACTAGAGCTGACCAAATTATCAAGAGCGGTACAAGTCCGTACAAAGCCATTAAATAGTTGTACCAGCTGTATTTATTTGTAATAATTACACATGTACTATGTTGGTATTCCCCCTTCTATATAAAGGGGATCCCTGACCTTTCTGGGGACACATGAATATTGAATACAACAAGAACATTCTCTGCCTTCTTAACATACTCACCATTTGTTCCACGGATTTATTGCCTTTCATTTATCATGTTCGTTAATTGTTCTTCATTTATTGCTCATTATTGATCATAAAGGTTTATCCTCGAGGCCCTCCATACTGTTATTCCTCCATCGACCATCCTCTGTTAGGCATTATAGTTCGACCTCGAAGCCCTGCTTCGGCCAGCTCGAGACCCTATTTTGTAACGGCTTTGTTTGCATATCGCTACTTTTCTTCAGTCTTACCTTATTCTCTTAGCTCACACTTAACATCTATTGCCTAAAAACTATTATAAAAATAAATCACATATTTTTAGAACCGTAAAATCAAATATAATTGTCATTACCATTTTCAAGGTAAACAAACCTCTACTTTTGCCTCGACCTCTACCAGCCGAAGACTGAGACTCGCGCCCTGAAGGATGCATGGACATAGATGATCTTGTTGCTAAATTCTCTTGTTGTTCCATACCTCCAGAATTTCTATTTGGGTAATCTCGCATCATATGCCCCGGACGTCCACATGTATAACAAGAATGGGAACTGGCTCGATATTGGCCGAAGTATCCTCTACCACAGATGTCACACCGCGGCAAAAATGAGCATGTCTTCCCTGAACCTCATTGTCGCTGCAAACTCGACGCCCGTGAGATTTCACCTGGTCCTAGCTGAGTATAACGATCATACCTATAACCCTGTAACTGAGGTGGCGGAGGCCTAGGTGGCCATCCAAAGTACTGGGGCCTATAACTACCCTTAGACTGCTCCTGAGACCTGGAAAATCTCATCCTCTTACACTGCCCTGACTCAGTCCTCTCCGTACCCTACTGCTGACGCCTACCTCTTTCTATATTTTGGGTGAATGCCTAAATCTGAGAGATCCATACTATCCTACAGTGCAGCGGTGACACATGCCTCGGTCAACGCTGGGTCCAACCCTGCTATAAACCTGTTGATCTTGTCCCGCATAGTAGCAACTATGGATGGTGCATATCGGGCGAATGAGTCAAAACGAAGACTATACTCTCGAACACTCATATTGCCCTGCTTGAGGGCTAGAAATTGATCGTCTCGAGCCTGTCGGATCTCCTGCGGTAAGTGTTGGTCAAGGAAGGCATCTAAAAAATTCTCCCAAATAGCTGGAGATGCATCACGTCCCCTGGACCTCTCCCATCCCTCGCACCAAAGGATGTCTATATCTCAGAGTCGAAAAGTTTCTAGCTCAACTGCCTCTTTCTCCATGGCATGCATAACCCGAAAGATCATGTGAAGATGATATATGAAATCATGCGGCTCCTCCCTCTGATCTGTCCTCATGAACTCTTGGGGGGCTCACAAAAATAAACATCGGACCCTTGAACTCCTAGACCCCTTAGAAGATCCTGCACTAGCGGATGCCGTAGCATGTTGTTGGGTAGCTACCAACTGTGTCAACAAATGCACCGCACTCCTCAATTCATGATCTGATGGAAGCGAAGGGGGATCTGGATTTGTGGTCTCCCTAGGGATCTCCTTGGGTGGTGGAGGAGCCGGTGATGGCTGAGTAGGGGTCTCTCCCTAAGCCTCAAATTAGGCCCATCTACTGGGGTATCCTGCTAGTCCCCTCGCCTAATGTTGTATCTCTCCTCTAGCTAACCGTAGTCTTCCTAGTCACCATCATTTGTGCATGCGAACGCCAACACGTAAGTTTAACTCAAATTTCCTACAACTCAGTTCTACAGAACGATTTAGATTAAAAGAAGGGTAACCAACTCCTAAATGCCCTGTATTCCCATGCTTATACAATGTGGTGCACCACATATCTATAAACAAGACCCCACTAGACACAGCTTGTGTAGATTCACTAGGTTAGAACTGCTCTGATACCACTTTTATCACGCCCCGAACCTGGGAGGGCGAGACCGCTACCCGGTGCCTCACCTATCCTTGCGTACCAACTTGCAACTAAGGGACTCTGAATATATGATGTCATACTTTGGCCATGGTCCACATTGCAAGACAATTTGCAAAGCAAAATATAAAACTGAATGGAAACTAACGCTGACTAAACATCAATATGAAGCTGGGCCGGCAAGGCCATCCTAACTACTACTGCTGACAAACCAACAAAATATATATACAAGGCCTACAAGCCCAATATACTGCACTAACTGACTGGTTATGTCTACAAGCTTCTACTGCTTGATGTACTGTGATCGGAACAGGGCCCGACCTACCCATAACCTATATACATATATACACAAGATGTATACTTTTGTATACATCTAACGAGGAGGTCTACCCGTCTGTCTGTCTGAACCTGCACGCATGAAATGCATCGTCCCTAGAAAAAGGGGCATCAGTATGATATAATGTACCGAGTATGCAAGGCAATAAAATAACTGAAAGCTGAAATTGAACTGTTAATATAATAACTAAAAGTAACTGGAAGTCAAAGATAATCTGAAGATATGCTTACCTACTGAGACTGACTCAACTCTCTCAATATAGTAAGTAAAATAGTTGTCTGGCCCTATAAGGCTCGATATATATATATATAAGTGCTCTGACATAGTAGACTCGCTCATAAGCACTCGGCTATACTAGACTCTATATCTCGGCCAATTAGGCCCGCTCGTAGGCACTCGGTCACAGTAGGCTCGGTATGTAACTTACCATCTGATCGGAGGTGCTCAATAGGGGCCTGCCCACTAATTATAGCTCGATGGTGGTGAAAATACTGTAATACTGTATATCTAAATGAACAAGAAATGAGAAACCTATTTTCGGGTCAGAAGCGTGTTAATACTTTGCTTTGAGATAATGAAATAGGATAACGTAACCAAGCAACACTTGTTTTATATTCAAACTGCATGCTGCTAGTTGAAAACAAAAGAAGCATGGGCTATTCTACATGCCAAAGAACATTTGCATTTACTAAGTAATAGAAGGACCTGCATTTCTTAAACACTGATTTTAATATCAATCTTCAACTAAGAGTAATGCAGACTCAGCCACCACAAATAACCTCTTTACATGTAACTAGTTGTTGAATCTGCAAGATAGGTAGAGTCCATAAACAAGTATATATAGAACCTCTTCTCTCTTGACTGGAAGAAGACAATACTCAATTGAATAAAAAGTCCCGATAAGGGAGAAAGTTGTAAGTTATGGGAGTAGGATAATGTATTAAATTCGGTAGTATGAACTTCTCTTTATGCCTCGTTATCAAACTCATGTAATTACGAGATCATGCCAAAATGAAGGAAGGGCTTAGCCTTAACATACCTGGAGTAGGAAAAAATCTGTATGATATTCTTGAGAAGGATTGCACCGTACTCCCTTAAAATTGCAAAATCCCGTTGTTATTGCGCAATGCAATTTTGTTTGAATTTCTTTACAAATCTAAGAACTGTCGTTGCCATTGTAACATGAAGTCTCATATGACTTCGAAAATCTCCTCCAAATATGAATTTTTGATATCAATTGAACATAATTGTAAATGTGACTAACATAGACATTCCTTCTACGTGTTTGATGGCTAAGTGTATTATCCATGTGTCTTTCTAATTTAGTAGCCTAAGTCAATAGTCATTATACCTTTCTCCACTTGCCGCCATGTGGGGTGGGGGGGGGGATTTTTCCCCACCTACAATTATTCACAAATCCTTAATTACATGGTTAATCTCCCATTAAACCAATAATTAACCAATTACCCACATAATTAAGAATTGTCTCAAATTACTTAAAATACTATTTATTTTTAATATACTTTATACATCATACTACCATGGTCATATGGTACCCTGTATGGCACTAGTCCATAAATACCGGGTATTATAGCTCGGACCGTATTTTATCCCGAATCGACAACCTTCAACGAAACTCATTTTCTTTGATTCGTTCACCCTTTATCTTTCACGACACTTACTTTTCGCTTGTTGTAAATAGCATAAACTCTCATAATCTCAAGATAATCTCATCCCCGCGTCTACGTCAATTGACTGAAGATGAAACTTTAACGTGCGAAAACACGAGATGTAACATAGAATTAGGAAAACCATCCCAATGGAAACCTTGACTACCACTACATTACAAATATTCCACACAAAATATTGGGATGGTGCACCCAACTCAATCCCGGACATATTATCACAAGTTTGCTTCAAGTGCGATCCTCCACAATATAGACAAGGATTACCAAAATAAGAATAACCAATATTCGAGAAATTATTATTCCAAGATGCTATGTCAACAAAGATAATAAAATATTAAACTAAGCTAAAATTTGAAACTTGAATAGCGTAAAGGTAAAAATCTAATCTTGTAAAATAGTTATTTTCTAGGTCCCTGAAAGTGGCACCACAAACCTAATTCTCCCAAACGCACATGCAAGTATACATGATCGTACTACTAATATATGACTATAAGTCCAAATATCGTACCCACATGGACTTGTGATTAACTGTTTACTAAATTAAACCAACACATTAGTTTATTCAAGTGATTTTCTAGAGTATGCATATTTAACTAATACTAATCTAGAGTAATAAACTAAGAGATTAAAGTGAACAAGTCGGAAATATTAATGACGAACTCAATGAGACACAATATTCTAGATCTATGGGTCACCTACAATCCTGTTGAATCTTCTACTTAAGTTGTCTAATTAAGTTATCTGGTTTATTGATTGACATGATTAATATTACTCATAGTATTCTCCCTAAGTATTACTCTCCTATTCAAGCTAACATAATTCCTATATTCCTATGGAATAAGGATTAACAAGAACAGATTAATAATTCTCGTATAATAACCGAGCAAAGCGATTAGGTATATCCCTATCCTAACGATAAATTCCTTCCTGATTCTCAGGTTCACGATTTTGCTCTACCTAATCTATATGCAATCTAGAATTTCCTCTCCAAAGTTCAACCATAGATTATTAGATAGTATTCAATCGGTTATCAATAAATCAAATAATCAAGCGCAAGATTGAACGAATAAACCAATATGATAAAATAACAAGAATAATTCAAGCTTCAAACTACAACGTTCATGTAGCATCCACAACTCTAGAACTAATAAACTATGATATTAAAGGAAGAGAAGAGAAGAAAAACTATTTAGACGCCTCCTCCAAGTGTGGTTTGTGTTTTTCTCCTCCAAAGAGGCGTGTTCTCCCTCGGTCAAAAATGTTTTTGTGAAAATTGTGTTTTATGACTATTATAGGTATAGCAAAAAGCCTAGGAAAAATAACCAAGTCCAAAATCAAAAAGTAGATAAAATAGGCTAAAAACCTGAAACCGTGCGTCATCACGCAAAACGCGCGACGAATCGCGCTGGACAACGCGTAACGAGGCATAACGTGAGACAACTACTTGGCGTCGCCTGACTTCAAGCCAACTTTGATTCACTTTGTTGTTTAGCTGCCACACTTTGCGTTCCTTTCTCGTTCTTTTCCTTTCTTTTTCAGTTTGCAATTGTCTTCTATTGTAATATTAAACTTCAATCATCGTCCAATAATTAAATAATCATGAACCCATTCTTGTAGTGCATAAAATACACATAAAATCTCTAATTTGCTTCCAATTTTATCTCCAAGTATCTACACATAAAATAATCTCAATTGTGCACAAATGTAGTACAATTTTGCATTAAAGTACCAAATGTAAGGTAACTAATGCACTAAAAATATAGAATTATAGCAGAACATCACTGAATTGTTAAACTGTTATAAGACTTGCGCACATTTTCTCTATGTGCGCTGATTGATTGTACCTGTATTTCATGCTTAGATTTTGGTACAGTTGTTGTATTCTTGCATATTAATGAACCGGACACCTTGTTAAGTAAGTATTGTTGGCAATTCTCATCACTACCTCACCGAGGTTAGTCATGATACTTATTGAGTACATGGGATTGGTTGTACTCATACTACAGTTTGTACTTAACTGTGAAGACTCAAGAGTGGGACCCCACTGAGCGTTATGGGTTGAGTAGTTGATGTTGTTACATTCCGTACTATTGTACATTGGATTTGCCATAAGATAGTTGATATAAGTTCAAGGAGAAGACTATTTTTGAGGTTATAAGTATTTATGATATGTCAAACAAGTGGTAAGTAAAGTCGTGAAGGTTAGAGGGTAAAACGAGTTGAAGGAAATGAGGTTGGTCGAAGTTTGACATTTTGAGATAAAATATGGTCCAAGCTATAATACCCGTATTTATGGACTAGTGCTATACCGCATAACCATGATAGTAGGGTGTATGGAATATATTAGTACTCAAGTGAACCGAGACCTAGAAATTATTATGTGAATAATTGGTTAAGTGTTGGTATAAAGTCATGGAATATGAAATTAGCTATAAGTGGATAAGTTTCATTTGTATGAATCCACGTGGAATCATGAGGATAAGGGGGGCTCATGACTAATAAACTTTATAAGGATTGAGGTGCCAACAAATAGGGGAATTTGTTGGCTGTCATATGGCACGATGTTGGCCAAGGGTGGCACCGATTTGAACATGAGTCATAGCACTTAAAGTATATGGTTTGCACGTGTAAAGTTTGGTGATGAGTCATTAAGTGTGCACCTAGAGGATTACACATGTAGAATGGTAACGAAGTCTTTAATGTTAGTAGTATAACATCCCGTACTTTAGTACTAGGATGCGTCATAGTAATCTATATGAGCTTAAAAGGGATTAAGGTCATTCATGAGGTTATAGAGGATATGTGACAATGTTATTTTAAGACCCTGTAAGTTAACAACCTTGATACTGTAAGATACATTTTGATATGGTACCATGATTTTTAAAAAATATTTTATAGTAGTACTTTAGGATGAGTATTTTTGGACAATTACACGGTGAGTAGGATGTCATCACGTGGCTACATAGTAAGGAGAAACAAGTGACTAATATAAGTTATCATGGAGGTGGCATCTTTATAGCTGATTAGGAAATTGTGGATAAGTATTGCTAGTAGTAGAACTAGATAAAGATCAGGTAGAATAAAGGTGTGGATACATGTACAAATTAGGTGAGGTTATAGAATGGGTGTCTAATTTTATTAGCTGACCATGTGTCATAAATTAAGGAAAAAGTGGAGGAGGGAGGATCCCATGTGTAGTTATGGGAGACAATATTTAGTGACCAAGCACTACTAGAGGTAAAGGTGGCATTTCCATAAATGGTTACTATTTGTTTATGTGGCTAGGTGGCATCTTTAGGGGACTTTTGGGAATAAGCAAGCCACAAAAGCAGGTCTCACAACCCACAATTATAAGAGATCTTCCTACATTATTAAATGACATGTATTTACATAGCTAGCAATGAAAAGGCTCTCACTTTGCTTACTATATTCCACAAATGTTTTCTAGTCTTTTTAAGAAGGGGTGTTTGGTTCTTGGTCAAAATTATGAAGGAGCAAAATGTTCTTGGCAAGCTCAAGTGAAAGTATTTGATAAATTCCTCAAGTAAGGTATGTGAAGTCTATCCCTTCTTTCTTTTTGGCATGACCCATACAATACAACGAAATGAGAAAACACGCAACTTTCATAAATGATTATATTTTTAGAAGTACTACGGTGCCTATGTTCTTGATTCCCCATGTGTCCGACTATCATATCATCTTTAATGGGTCTCATGACATTCTTACAGATTTTCATGACTCACTTCATTATGCATTGCATTAATTTATACATGTATATTGACCTATGACCGAATGACATTATATACTCGTATATTATATGTATATGGGTATGCGAAAAGGTTACGGCTACACACCACCACCTAATCAGTTTGTATACGTTGATGATTTTTCCCACATTGGCCGAGTGATATGATGGGATGCCCTCAGAGGCTTGATGATGTTATATACGTATTGACATACGCATTACATGATATTTATACGCATATGCATTACATTATAAATACTTCATGATTTACAGAGCTATCCAGACTTACAGGTCGAGTCCTTTACTCCATATTTCTTCCATGTCCTTTATATACTAATTTATATGCCTTACATACTCGGTACATTATTCGTACTGACGTCCTTTTGTTGGGGATGCTGCATTCATGCATGCAGATATAGTTAATCAGTTTGACGAGCCCTTATAGTAGACGAGTTTAGCATTCAACGAAGGATCGGTAAGACAGAGTGCAGCTGAGTCTATAAGTCATCGTGTCCGAGTTTTGCTACAGACTGATGGATAGGCTGGTACCCTATCCTATTTGATGTAAAATACTCTTAGAGGCTTTGTAGACACATGTTCATGTTTTAAGAATGATGGTTCATTGATATTGCGTTTACCCACTAATGTTTATACATTACGAGTTGTTGCCATGTTGGCCCATGTTAGTTACAAAAAAAATGAGTTACAGAGTGGTTCGCTCGGGCCAGTACGGCATTGGGTGCCAGCCACGCCTCCCTAGGTTTGGGGCGTGACAGATTTGTTATTACGACCGAAGTAGTGCTGCTTCTGGATTGCAGCCTCCGACGTATTTTCCTATATTTCTTTATTGTTGCTGTTGTTTCAGACAATATTTTTGGTATTAGCAAATTTGTATTTGTAGTATAGAGGTCATGACTTAGCCTTAGCAATTTTGGGGAGTTGTGTAATTATCACGACCTGAAATTCCAAACTGTCGTGATGGCGCCTAACACATTACTAGGCAAGCCGACAATCACATAACAACTGCACATTGAGTTAAAAACATGGTTTACCAAGTTCAACAGTGGAAAGTCTCATAAATAACTGATAAAAACAATTTCAACTCAATTACAACTATATACGGCTAAAATCAGAGAGCCCAATTTTATGATCATTATGACACTCAGAATGCTCGAAGGTTCGAGTTTTGGCATCGAGGAGGCATGTCGAGGGTTCTCGACCTCGAGGCGGTGTAAATCGAAGACCATCATGGAAAGGTGGGAAATCCCCAAAAGGAACGTGGTTAAAGCTGACCATGTACGCAAAATAGTACAGACCCGTACCGTTGCATTAAATGGTTGTACCAGCCGTCTATCTTTGCAATAATTACACATGTACTATGTTGGGATTCCCCCTCATATATAAAGGGTACCCTTGTCATTTTGTAAGACACATGATATTCAATACAAGAACAAGAACATCCTCTGCCCTCTAACTAAAACATTTTCTATAATTGTTTCATTCATTTTGTTGCCTGTCATTTATTGTGTTCATTAATTGCTCTTCATTTATTACTCATTATTGAACATAAAGGGGCCATCTTCGATGCCTTTAATATTGTTATACCTTCATCGGTCATCCCCCGTCAAGCCCTCGAGCTAGACCTCAAGGTCCCATTCTCGACCAACTCGAGACCCTATCTCTTATCTGCTCGGTTTGCGCAAATCTCATTATCCTTCGCTCTTATCTCATTTTCGAACTTTTCACTTAGCATCTATTGCCTAAACAACTGGTATTAAAATAGATCACGTATTTTTAGAACCACAAAATCAAATATAATTGTAATTACTATTTTTAAGGTAAACAGTTTGGCGCCCACCGTGGGGCTAAAAATAATAGTGATTGTTTTAGTGCTAGTTTTCTAAAAACAAAAGTTATTCTTTACACTTTTTCTTGTCCAAGAATCTTCAATTTCGGGTCAAAAAATGTCTAACTCAGTGAATGCACATGAAAACAATGGTCCTGAGGACCATGGAGAGAATGGTGTAGCTACTTCACGTACCGGTGTACCACCGCAAAACCCTGAAGGGGCACCAGTGCAAATCCCCATCGAAGAAGGCTCATGCAATGCTTAACATGTCGATGTAAGCTCTCATACAGATGGAAGCGTGCGTGAAGGAGACCAACATGAAGCACAGAGAGCCCTTGCGCAAAATGAAAGAGAAGTCAGCCTTCATGTCATTTTTGAGATGTTGCAAGAAGAACATGTGGCTATTGCTCAGCTACAAAGCCATTAGAGAACTCCAAGCACAACACCAGAAACGGCTCCTCTAGTCGAACATGCACCAGAAAGGTCGAGAAATAGGGTCAGCAGCTATCCCCGCTATTATGAAGATGCTCGAGGACCTCACAAAGAGGATTGGATCAGGCGAAAAGAAGAAATAAGCTAACGACAAAGAGGTGGAGATCTATAACTCGAGGGTTGATCAGATCCCAAGCGCACCCCCAATTCTGAAGGGTGTAGGTTCAAAGAATTTCGTGCAAAAGCCATTCCCCTCAAGCGCGGCTCCGAAGCCCATCCCGAAGAAATTTAGAATGCCTGATCTCCTGAAGTACAACGGGACCTTGGGCCCCAATGAGCACATTACTACTTACACTTGTGCTATGAAAGGGAACGACCTAAGAGACGACGAGATTGAATCCGTCTTATTGAAAAAATTTGGAGAAACGCTGTCAAAAGGGGCCATGATGTGGTATCATAACCTGCCCCCGAACTCGATAGATTCGTTTGACATGATGGAAGACTCCTTTTTGAAGGCACATGCTGGTGCCATCAAGGTCGCTGCTAGGAAGACTGACGTCTTCAAAATAAAACAAAGAGAGAATGAGATGTTAAGGGAGTTCGTATCCTACTTCAAACTGGAATGAGTGGAATTACCACCGGTCTCCGATGATTGTGCAGTACATGCCTTCGCTCAGGGCTTGAATGAACGAAACTTGATAGCTTCAAAGTTGTTGAAGCAAAACTTAATCGAGTATCCGCTGTAGTTTTGGCGGATGTACACAATAGGTATCAGTCAAAGATCAGGGTCTAGGATGACCAATTGGAAGCCCCATCCGGCTCCATGTATCCCACCAGGCTCTTAGCAAAGGAATCGAGGCTCCCAGAAAGAGAGATGAGGTCAAGCAAAGAAAGGTATCAACCATATAAAGAAAATCGAAGAAGTATCCCGAGGCGTAACATACCTCGAAGTGACCAAAGGATGGATCAAGGACAAAATCCTCGGGGACTCATGAACAAATCAGGATTCGACAGGCACACAGGGCCGGTAGAGGCACCCCTACTATCTGAGCAACTTCAACATTGATGTTTCAGACATCGTGTTGGATATAGAATCAAGGACACCCGTTGGCCAAGACTCGTACTATCAGATCCTTTGCAAAGGAATCCTAACTTGATATGTGAATATCACGGTACCGACGGTCATAGGATCGGGGATTTCAGACAGCTTCAAGAAGAGGTAGCCTGACTGATTAGCAAAGGGCACCTTCGCGAGTTCCTCAGCGACCGAGCTAGAAACCAGTTTCGGGAAAGATAGGCGAACATGAAAAATGAAACAGAAGAACCACAACACGTCATCCACATGATTATTGGAGGACTCGGCGTCCCTCAGGGGCCCATTTTCAAACGAACAAAAGTATCCATCACCAGGTAAAAATGAACTCGGAGCTACATACCTGAAGATGCTCTTTCATTCAACAAAGAGGACATCGAGACCTTGTCTCAACCTCATAATGACGCACTGGTAATTTCTTTTCTTTTGAATAAATTTCTGGTTAAACGTGTGCTCGTGGATCCAGGCAGCTCGGACAATATAATTAGGTCGAGGGTGGTAAAGCAACTCAAATTGCTCGACTAGATCATGCCCACCTACCATGTCCTCAACGGATTCAACATGGCGAGCGAAATAACAAAAGGGGAAATCATCCTCCCAGTCGGCGTGGCCGGTACAGTTCAAAATACCAAGTTTCATGTCATCGAAGGTGACATGAGATACAATGCATTGCTTTGAAGGACGTGGATTCACAGTATGAGGGCGGTGTCGTCAACCCTTCATCAAATGATGATGTTTCCTATGAAGGATAGAGTAAAAATAGTATACGGAGAGCAGCATGCAACAAAAGATTTGTTCGTAGTGCAGGATATGGCACCGATGCCGGCACCTTCTACATCGAAGGAGCCAAAAATCAAGCAAGTAGCCAAGTAACGATCATAAAATGCATTCTTGATGAACGAATAAAAGACCGTGCCGTGTCCTCGAATGAACACCTACATGCGCCTTCAACGCATTGCATTCAGAATTGACCTGTCCGACTTCGCCCCAAAGGTGTTCCAACGCTTCCGTTTTTCTCTGCAACTAAAGCACTGAAATATTAGTTCTTGAAGGTAGGAAAGGAAGCACGTACTCCCTCAAAATAGGGATTACCTGTTGCTTGAGATTTCCTTCATAATCTCGGCTTCGATTCATCTCTGATCGAAGGCATAACAACTCTCTTGTCTTCTCATTACAAAGAAGCCTGAGAGATTTCTCGTTGCCCGAGGTTTCCCGCAACTTGGCCTCGCAGTGAGGCAGCTCGGACTTGAGCTTCTCAAAAGCCTACAAAAAAGAAGCTTCGATTCAAAAGATGAAAATACAAAGCTGAAAAACCTACAAAGTCAAACAAAACTCACCATGGAGCAGAGCCGCTGGGCCTCCTCAAAAGTTGAGCGTGCATTTACTGCCCTGGTCCCATCGACCCTAGTTGAATCACTCTCGATGGGATATGACCGCTCGAGACCCCACTTTATTTAGGCGGCCCCTGGCCCCGAGAGTCCCTCGAAGGCGGAAGCAGACGGTGGTAAAAGAATTTTGCTCTTTCCCTCTCGTGGAACCTCTCCCTCGAGATTAGAGGTCTGAGGCCTAACAGGATCGGCAACATCGGGAAGGCCCCTGGTTCGAACAGTAGACGAAGAACCATCCTTCCGAGGAGAGTTGATGTTCACAGAATGATCGACGTATATAATGTCATCTTCAGCGGCGACGTCTTCTTTGTGTCTCCGGGCAGGACCCGCCTTATTAAGAATGTACTCATCCATCGAGGTCCTTTTTCTCTTATTATCCTTCCTTGGCTCCGAAGCCAATGGTCCTTTCCTCTCCTCGAAGGGGCACGATCTCGCCACGAAGAATCCACCAACGACCTGTGGCAACAGAGTTCATACACACAAAGAAAAGCATTCCTCGAAAGGCAATCACATGGCACATATCGTGGTGCTTTGCTTTCCATCTACCCTTCGACAGATCCCGCCATTTGCGTTCATCATAGGACGAAGAAGCTGCCAGCCTCCGAGTCCGGTCCGCAAGATCGGGGATCTCTTACGAAATCCACCGGACCGCTGGGGAAGAGAAAAAGAAATATACTTATAAAGCATCGAGAGCAAAATGCACTAATGCGCGGCATAACACTTACGTTTGAAATTCCATTTTTCGGGGAACGACAGGTACTCAATAGGAATGATGTAGACGATCCTCACTCGGATAAACTAACTCATCCATCCTCGATTCCGGTCCTCATCATCCCTGGCGATAAAAGGCTTGGTGGATCAGCATCGTAACACAATCAGGCCTCGACAATGCTAGAGCAAACCACCTGGTCCCTGATGCTCGTACTTAACCTGCTGACAATTGAGACACTGATCTACAAACTCAACTATATCTCTCTTCATCCTCCTCCACTAATAGTGCTGTCTCAAATCTTGGTACAACTTCGCGGCACCCGGATGGATGGAATACCGCGAGCTATGGGCCTCTTCAAGAATCAACTCCCGAAGCCCATCAACATCATGCAAACATAATCGACCCTGCATCCTCAACACGCCATCATCACCAATAGTAACATCTATAGAACCACCTCACCGAACCTTGTCCTGAAGGACGAGCAGATGGGCATCATCATACTAACGCTCCACGATACAATCATAAAAGGATGATCTAGAGTCCACATAAGCCAATACCCGACTCGACTCTGAATATCTACAGACAAGATGGCTAACCAAGGCCTTAATATCCAATGCCAAGGGTCTCTCTACTACTAAAATATATGCTAAACTCCCCAAACTCTCCACCCGGTGACTCAAGGCATCAGCCGCCGCATTGGCCTTCCCGGGATAGTACAAAATCGTGATATCATAGTCCTTAACAAGCTCCAACAACCACCGCTGATGCAAGTTGAGATCCTTCTACTTCAACAAATGCTGCAAACTTCGATTATCGGTGTAGATCTCACAATGAACCCCGTACAAATAGTGCCGCCAAATCCTCAAGGCGTGAACAATAGATGCTAACTCAAGATCATGGACATGATAGTTCTTCTCATGGGTCTTCAACTGACGTGAAGAATAAGCGATCACTCTACCCTTCTGCATCAGAACACATCCAATACCTTTCAATGAGACATCATAATACCTTGTGTAAGAACCAGAGGCTGATGGTAGAACTAGAACTGGAGTCGTGGTCAAAGCAGTCTTGAGCTTCTGAAAGCTCTCCTCACACTCATCCGACCACCTGAATGGAGCACCCTTTTGGGTCAATTTGGTCAAGGGAGATGCAATAGATGATAAACCCTCCCCAAAACGACGGTAATAGCACGCCAAACCAAGAAAGCTCCGAATCTACGTGTCTGAGGACGGTCTGGGCCAACTCTGCACCGCCTCTATCTTCTTTGGATCCACCTAAATACCCTCACTGAACACCACGTGCCCCAAGAACGCCACTGAACCGAGCCAAAACATACATTTGGAGAACTTCACATAAAGCTTCTCCTCCCTCAATCTCTGTAACACAATCCTCATGTGCTTGGGCTTGCTCCTCCTGGCTACGAGAGTAAACCAAGATGTCATCAATGAATATAATAACGAATGAGTCCAAATAAGGCTGAAACACACTGTTTATCAAATGCATGAACGTTGATGGGGCGTTAGCCAACCCAAAAGACGTCACCAGGAACTCATAATGGCCATATCAGGTCATAAAAGTTGTCTTAAGAATATCCGAATCCCAAATCTTCAGCTGATGATACCCTAACCTCAAATCAATCTTGGAGAACACCCTCGCTCCCTGAAGCTGGTCAAATAGATCATGAATACGTGGAAATTGATACTTGTTCTTGACTGTGAACTTGTTCAACTGCTTGTAACGAATGCACATCCTCAAAGAGCCATCCTTCTTCTTCAAAAATATGACCGGTGCACCCCTAGGTGACACACTAGGCGGAATAAACCCCTTATAAAAGGAGTTCCCGAAGTTATTACTTCAACTCTGCCGGTGCCATATGATATGGTCGAATAGAAATAGGTTGAGTTCCCGACACCAAATAAATACCAAAGTCAATATTCCTGTCAGGCGGCATGCTCACAGGTCTGTAGGAAACACATCCAAAAAATCACGCACTACCGGCACAGAATCAATGGCAGGAGTCTCTGCACTAACATCCCTCACAAAAGCAAAATAGGATTGACAACCCTTTCTCAACCATCTTCTGAGCCTTCAAGTGTTAAATCACTCTAGTAGGTATATAGTGTATAGAAGGCTCCACTCAACCCTCGGCCACCCCAGCATCACCAACGTCATAGTCTTAGCATGACAATCTAGAACAACAGGACATGGAGACAACCAATCCATACCCAATATCACATAAAAATCAACCATACTGAGCAGCAAAAGATCCACTCTGGTCTCTAGACTCCCAATAGTCACCACACATGACCGATATACATGGTCCACAATAATAGTATAGCCCACATGAGTATATACATGAAAAGATGAAACTAAAGACTCATGGGGCATAGCTAGAAAATGAGCGAAATACGAGGAAACATATGAATAAGTGGAACCAGGGTCAAACAATACAGAGGCATCTCTGTGGAAAACTGAGACAATACCTGTAATCACAGCATCTGAAGAAATGTCATTTGGTCAGGCAGGAAGGGCATAAAAACGGGCTTGGCCGCCCCTTGATCAACCTCTCCCTCTTGTACGGCCCCTAGCTAACTGAAGTCGTAGGCTGACTCCTCTGCTGAGATGAACCTCCTGAAAGGCGGAGAAAATAACTTTTAATAAGACCCAAATCTCAACACTCAAAGCAACCTCGCCCTACAAATGGCGATGGGGACTGAAGAGAACCCTGAGCACCGGAATAACCGCTAGAAGGTCCTAACACAGATCAACCCTAAGTTGATGGTGCATGAGAAAAACTCTAAGCTGGTAGTGCGTCGAATGATGACTGGCCCTGCTGATAACCGTGTGACCCATGACCGGATGATGAACATGGTGAATTGGGCAAGCCACTGTCTGTGCACCAATGTTTGTGCCCTTCTGATGCACCACTGTCTATGCAGCTCCTCTCTGCGGGACTGAGGCACGAACTTCTCCAGAAATATAACAGAGAACTGCTGCAAGGTAAGGGGTGCCGCGCCAATCGACCTACGCCTCTCGTAAGGATCCCACAACCTGATTGCAGCCCTAGAGAACTGAAAAGTAGTGAACGAGACCCCACTTGTCATGCCCTGCAACTGGGGGTGAGACCGGCACCCGTTGCCTCATCTATCCTTGCGTACCGACTTGCGACTAAGGAACTCTGAACATGTGATGCCATACCCTGGCCATGGGCCAGATTGCAAGACAACTGTCAATGCTGACTGAATATCAATATAAAGCTGGGCAAACAAGGCCGTCATAACCACTACAGCTAGCAAACCAACAAAATATACATAAAAGGCCGACCAGCCCAATATACTGCAGTAAATGACAGGATATGTCTACAAGCCTCTACTGGTGGATATACTGTGATTGGAACAGCTCCCCGACCAACTCATAACATATATACATGTATACACAAAATGTACATAAATCTCTATACCCGGAAACTTCAAAAGGCAAGGAGCTTACTGGTCAAGGCTGAACTCGGGCAACACTTAATGAGGAGGTCTATCCGTCTGTCTGTCTGAACATGCACGCATGAAATGCAGTGCCCATAGAAAAGGGACGTTAGTGAACTAATAATATAATAATTGGAAGTTACTGTAAGTCAAAGATATGCTTACCTGGTGATACTGATTCAACTCTCTCAATATATTAAGTAAAATTGTTGTTCGGCCCTATAAGGCTCGGTATATATGTATATAATCGTTATGCCATAGTAGGCTTACTCATAGACACTCGGCCATACTAGGCTCTGTATCTCGGCCAACTAGGCTTGCTCATAGGCGCTCGACCACAGTAGGCTTGGTATATAAGTTACCATCTGATCAGAGGTTGGCCAATAGGGGCCTGTCCATCGATTATAGCTCGATGATAATTAAAATAGTATAAACTGTATATATGGATGGTATGCTCTCTTAACTGGAAGAAGATAATACTTAATTATATATGAAGTCCGATAAAAAGAATATTGTAACTTCCCAAACTAGAACATATACATAAATTTCGGGATATGTATCTTTCTTTATGCTTCATTATCAAACTCGTGTAATTACGAGATCATGCCAAAATGAAAGAAGGGTTTAGACTTAACATACCTGAAGTAGGAAATCCGTATAATGTTCTTGGAAAATATTGCACCGTACTCCTTTAGACCCGAAAAAGTTTACATTGCTACGATTCTTAAAAATTCTCGTTGGAACCTTGTAGGAAATTTGATTGCAAGAATTCTCGTTGTTTAATTAAGTGTTTAGAATCAGAACTTTGTTTGAAATTGAGAACGACAATGTTTTGTTCTCTTAATGGAACTTTGTTTGAAAATCATTTCCGAAGTCCTAATTGTAGTAAATGGCTACTATTCTGATTGATGATATACCAAATAGAAGAATGAAGTGTCCCTTACATTGCTACTTGGTTGCCACATATTAAATGACTAAGGAGTCATTTGCTTTAGATTGTGGCCAGCTGCCACATTTTTGGAGGGTGAAATTATTAACTTTTATCCACTTATGAGTTAATTAGGTAATGTCCCGTTACCCGGTAATTAACTAATTACCCGCATAATTTAAAAATTATCTCAAATTACTTAAAATACTACTTCCTTTTAATACACTTTATACATCATGCTAGAATGGCCATATGGTACCTTGTATGGAACTAATCTATAAATAACCGGGTATTATAGCTCGGAAACCGTACTTTATCCCAAATAGACAAGCTTCGACGAAACCTTTTTTTTCTCTTCGATCTGCTTGCTTACAAAGTGAGGCCTATAGATTGGCTAAAATCTGGAGGGAAAAGGACAGAAGAGTCGCATAAGCGCACTTACAAAGCCAGAGTCATACATGCTGCATGACAGGAGGTAGCAACAATTACGAGATTGGAAATATTTCGACCACAAGTCGTGATATGAGAAAGAAGACTAAAGGGGGAATGCCCTAGACTTTGGAATTATTCAAAGAACGATTGCCTAGATGGCAAGGAAAGTACTAAAGTATTTGCAAGAGATAAGTTATGAATATGATAAGTGCATCAGCCAACATTCGAGGACGAATATTCCAAAGGGGGGAATGATGTTACACCTCATGTTTTCATACATGAAAGTATGCCATAAGTGAACTGATGAAAGCTCGGGAATAAGATTATTTTGAGGTTTGTAAACATATACAAGGCTTGACAAGATGTCCCTCTTGGCATCTATAGGTATACTGAAGTTCTTCATTTGGTACTTCTGTTGAAGTTACGAATATTGTTATATCATGTTTCATAGACCCAATTATCTATCCGTATGAATTTACTGCATTTAGATAGGTCGTACTATACCATAAATCTTACTTCAATTTATCACTGCTGAGGTCTGCTACAAAACTCTAGGTTACTCTCGTTGCTTATCCTTTATGTATGAATCTGAGTCCTTTAATGCTTCTTCATTACTATTTGTCTGAAGACTGATGGCCTAATCTTATCTCTTACCTTACAACTTTTACCCATCCATTCTTGATTCACCTCAATGTTGATCTACATCCTTCCATTGATGACTTGAAACTTCTTACGTAATATATTACCAATAGGACTTACGTTGCATCGTGGAACATTTGAAGTGATTTTCCTAATCCACTTTAGGGGCGATACTGTACTTCAATAATCGTATTTTATAGCATCCCAATGCGATTCACCTTACGTGGGTATTCTAATTCTGTACAATTCATAAAATCCTCCTCAAATCATTACTCTATCGAAGGCCCAAACGTCATCCTTTATCTACCATAATTACACCCTTATTCTACTACCAGCGCAACATTCCATCTTTTCTAAACGCTATTAGTCTCAGACTTCTTTGAGTTCATTCAGGCTATATTGAACTTTCCATAACATAGAGAAACCAGTAGCTTTCTTATTTTCATGGGCTTAATCTTGAGGACTTATTCATTTTCATCACCTTCTCACTTGCCCTTTTCTTATCCTTAGTCATATCTTCTTAAAACATTATCGCTTTACCCAACATTAGCTTGTGACCTACACATATCTATTTATTATTCGCCACATTCCTTCAACTTGCTTGCACCATAGATTTCCTTGTGTTATTATAGAACATCAAGCGAGACGTCGCATCGTCTCTAACTCTCCTTTACTCTTTTATCTAGACCTTTCGATACTTAGAAACCATATGTTGGAAGATCTGCCACTAACGATGATGCTATCATTCCTAGATACTGAATCTCAGCGCTTCTAGCCTTTTTTCCGGAGTATGGACAATTCAAAACCTTCTGCATTTGAGTATTTCATATGTTGTTCACCTTTACCTTACTTACCTTATAATCTTGCATCAAATCTTCTATCACTTTCATGACCTCCCTTCCACATAGGTATAATTCACATCCAGAACTTGAAGCTCTATTATAATACTCACACCTCCTTACACAATCCGGTGAGAGCTTCATACTGACTTCTTATGAGGTTGGTACCCTTCTAACTGGCTTTATCGTAGGGTCATTATAGAATATGGTTGTTGTACTCTCTTATACCTCTAATATTAAGAATGATTCTGCAATTTTCTTAATACGATTTCTATAATTGTCTGGGGCCAATAATCATACTCCTGATTTACTTCGTTAATGTAACTCTTTAGTTTCCTCCTCCTTCTGATCAGCCTTTATGTAGGCTTAAGTCATCTCCCGATCTACGGCTCATGGTATTAGTTATTATTTTTAGCCTTTTATGGGTGCTATAGAATATCCATGATATAATTCTTTACTAATTGGACCTATGACCTGGGCTCAATTATTTCTTTTAACTTATACCGGAATCTTCCACGGCTGTATATGCTGCATGTATAAAACTCCAAACGCTTAAGTGCAACCATAACGTAACTAACTCCGGATCATTAATCGAATAATTCCTTTTGTTCCTTCTCAGCTTTCTTTAAACATAATCTATTAATTTTCCTGGTCTCTCTGCCCCCTCGTTACGTGCATACTTAGCTTATCTTCGTTCCCTTGCATGTCTGAATTTTTGTGCAACTCATATGATCTCAAATATTACTTTTAGTTTTACTTCCCGTTCATAAATCGCGGTAGGTGCCACTTTCCTTCGGAGTGCTTACAATGTTGTTGTGAGACTGTTGTCACACGACCATTTCCTCTTTAGGTCTTTGTGCTTAGGTTGAAGCCTTCTCCTATATTTCCTATCTTTCTTTGTAGTACTTAGGGAGAACCCTTAACTCTTGTAAAGATGTGAGTTTATTACGGACCTTTTGATGTCCTTCCTTGCCTATAAATTCTTACCTCCATGACCTTGTGCTTGTAGGGTTTCTACTGAACTGATACTTTGACTATCTTCCCAGTGGCACTCTCTTTTATCCCTATAACATTCATACGGTACCTTAACTACCCCGATTATTATTTGAGTATATCTCAAGTATTACAACTACATTACTGCGAGGTTGAATTCTTCATTTTGGGGTTTACTATATTTATTTTGCATGATTTGATGATTTGTCTGTAATCTCCTGTCTAGTTATGACCAGGATCTTCCTGAATCAACTACTAACTACTCGCTGTCCCATTCTCATATCCATATTTTGCGTCATCTTTCTTGGTTTATTTCCTTTGTCTTAACTTACCTCACGTACTGGCTCCTTGTCTATCAATAACATCCTAGGCAGGAACCCTTATTTCTTTTTCTTGACGCCGTGCTTACATAATATTCTGGAATCATACCATATATGTAACATTTGAATAAGTGCGATCTCATCCCTTTCTCATTTTTATCACATTCTTCCTTTATCATTCCATAGTTACTACATCCACTTAATTCTGACTTAATGCCACATCATTCCATATTCCCCCTTTAGGGTAGTACTAAGATTTAGCACTACGACGATCTACCTGTAAATGTTTTACCTCTTCATCTTTGGCGTCATTTCACATCATCCATGACCCTTACTCACCTTCCAGTAATCCTTTTGTACTAAGGATAACAAAATTCCTTACTCGCGAGGGTGACACTTAGTATAACTGGCACATACAGTCCCTTAAGCTTAACTTTGCTCACATTGCTTGCTTTAGGAAAGTGTCTTCTTGAATGACCATGCTTTGAATTTGTCATGAATCTTCTTCTGTTGTACATTCTATTATCGCCGGAACGCAATCTGAAATTCGCATGATGCCGAGTATTATCCAATCACTCAGTCCCTAATCCATATTTAGTTTATCTTGTTCACCAGCCCATACTGATTTCTATTATTATGGGGCGAAGTTTTCCTTCCGATAGTTGCGTTGGAGTTGCGAACTTATTTCTCGAAGTGAGGATATGACTTCATGGCCTATACTCTTTTGTTTTCTCAAGGCCTGTCATCCCTTGTCTTTTCCTTCACTTGGCTATAAACTCTGTAATGATGTCATCTTTTTGACCTACCGTTGTAATTCATGTATCACATCTTACTCTTAATGATTCATTAGTTGTCTTCTTCGTACATCCCTGTTAATATTTTTATCTATTACTTTATTCTGAAAATTAGAATAAAACATTCTTCTTCTTTTTGCTCCCCTTGATCCATCCATTGGCTCTTCAATTTTCCAAACATTCTTTTTCTGATAGGGACGGGAGCCACGCTATGGTAATATTTATCCTTTCGACGCTTCCAGTGCCTATATTTGTAAAAAAAAAATTTGAACACTCTAGCATTCTTATCTAGCTATACTATTCTAGAGAGCACCAATTGGGTGTCTAACAAGGAGATCAATTAGCACATTTGCAATATATCCTTCGGAAATATCAAGTATCGCAAATAATTCATACATCACTTTGGGTTACTCTAACCCCAGCCGGATCCTGATATCATGTCCTTCTCTTAAACCATATATGTTAGCTCCCATAGGGCATGACTGAGATAAGTGTGGCTGATTGTACGTACATTGTTGAAGGTAATTTGAAATGCTTATATTTCCCTTCTTGAAAGGTAAATAATGATAATCTTTATTAACTGGGTACCTCGTACCCTTCTTCACCTTGATTCTTTTACTTGTTGCAACTCGTGTCTAACTTCCAATTCCATTACTCCTTTTTACCGTAAGAGTGGATAAGTATTCTTTCCTAAAAACTCCTTATCAAGAACCATACACCTTTTAGTACACACATCATCTACTGAAGACCTCCCGTTTACTCATCATAAGCAAGATGCAAAATCGAGTTCCTCTAACTCAACACTTCCACAGCTATATCTCTTGTCGATCGTCTTTCTTAATGTAGGCATCATCTTATTACGAATAATATAGAAGTTCGGAATTTGAATTCTTATAAGTGAAATCTACCACACGATCTAGAGTACGAAGAAAGAGTGACAGCCCTTAATACCCTGTAGCCTCCTGCTTATATGTGTGGTGCACAACACACCCATAAACAAGACTCTACTAGACACTACTTGTAGACTCCCTAGGACGAAACTGCTCTGATACCACTTTTGTCACGCCCCGAACCTGGGGGCGAGACCAGCACCCGGAACCTCATCTATCCTTGTGTACCAACTTGCGACTAAGGAACTCTGAACGTGTGATGTCAGACCTTGGGCATGGGACACATTGCAAGACAACTGCGGATGCTGACTGAATATCAATATAAATTTGGGCCAACAAGGCCATCACAACTACTACAGCTGGAAAACCACCAAAATATACATAAAAGACCGACCGGCCCAACATACTGCACTAAATGACAGGATATGTCTACAAGCCTCTACTGGTAGATATACTGTGATCGGAATAGCTCCCCAACCCACTCATATATATATATATATATATATATATATATATATATATATATATATATACACAAGATTTACATAAAGCTATAGACCCGACAACTCCGAAAGGCATGGAGCTTACCAATCAAGGCTGAACTCGGGCAACACTTATTGAGGAGGTCCATCCGTCTGTCCGTCTGAACCTGCACGCATGAAAAGTAACGCCCCTAGAAAACGAACGTCAATAATGTATCGAGTATGTAAGGCAATATACTGAAAGCTGAAACTAAACTGATAATTTAATAATTGGAAGCAACTGGAAGTAAAAGATAATCTGAAGATATGCTTACCTAGTGATACTGATTCAACTCTCTCAATATAGTAAGTAAAATAGTTGTCCAGCCCTGTAAGTCTCGGTGTGTATATATATATATATATATATATAC